>CM060477.1:20291433-20463933 GCA_030544235.1 Lepturacanthus savala
GTTACATGGAACAAGCTAAGTTACACAAACATAGCAAAGGTAGTGACTACTTTTTTTTTACTACGTTTTTTCAATAGATTTATCATCTTTATAATAGTTTTGTTAGATTTGGTAAGCCAGGCTACTTACCATGAACATTTCTGTTGTAGTCTAGATTTGAAATATTGTTCCACCCAACATAGAAACCATAAACTATTTAAATCACCTGTTACTTGTCAAACACAGTTATGTCAACTGTTTGAAATCCTTTGTGGTCATTGGTTGTAATTTCCAGAGGGGATGGCAGCACCAAACCTTAAATGGCCTATCTTAGCTGATATCACCATATATATATATATATATATATATATAGAGAGAGAGAGAGAGAGAGAGAGAGAGACAGAGACAAATGGGCAGCATTTGTGTAGCACCTTTCTCATCTTTTTGACCACACCCATTCACACATTGATGGTGTTCACTATACAATTTACCACCCACACATCAGTGATTTTCTATACCTTCTTATTGAGGAATAAGAAGGTATGTCTTGCTTTCACACGTCTCTATCGAACCCGCCTTTGATTAGCTGAATGGGTCTTAAGGATAAGTTAAGTCAAGTTAAATTGTGTCAACCTGTGTTATGTTTGTTATGTAAGTTTTAAGTTAAGTCAGATTTATTTGAGTTAAATTGAGTTAAGTATTAGGTTAAGTTGATTTGAGTCAGGTCAAATCAGGCCATGTCAAGTTTAATCAAGTTAAGTTAAGTCAAGTTCAGTCTTGTCATGTATAATCAAGTTTAGTTATGTCAGGTTTAATCAAGTCAAGCTGAGTCATGTCAAGTTTAATGAAGTTGAGTCAAGTTTGTTTTAGATTCATTTGCGACATAAATATTAATATCACAGAAAATCCTGTTTTATTTCAGATCTGATGCGTGGAAATAAAAAAAACACTGTTACAGAAACATATTACTTTTTATTAAACTATGACTTGACTATATTTGAATATATTATTTGTATCTTTATGTATTGATTCTTTAAGATTTTACTCTTTAACTCATTTCTTTTATTTGTAAGTGACACCTAAGCAGTTTTGCTGTATAAACAAATAAAAACAATCCAGCGTGAATACGTGATTCAGAGGCTAATTAAGATGCTCTTTTTGTGGATCCCTGATTACAGCACATATCATTTTAATTATCCATCCTGCTCTACATCCACTCGCCCTGCCCCCGTCTGTCCTGCTTTCATACGTCTCTATCTAACCTGTCTTTGATTAGCTGAATGGGTCTCAAGGATAAAGGGAGACGGGGCAGCAGCTACATTCTTGTTCCAGGGTGTCAGCTTCCAGGCCTCGGCGGGGGAAGGAACGCGCTCAACACTTGTTGAGGGAATATATTCCGTCACCTGGGAGTCTGGCTGTGGAGACGCGGTGCTAAGAAGTCATCCAGACCATTCAAACCGCACAAAACCAGTAATTATGCAAGACCAAAGCAAAGCGTTTGATGAACATTTCTCGCATTTCAGCTTTGCTCCTTTCTGTGGTTTTGAATGCCGAGCCGAAAAATGTTTTTTGTTTCGCATCCTTCAGCATCACCTCGTCACCTCTTTCTGCTCTTAATTAGAACCGTCTCGTTAGCTATATCTTCACGCTCCTTAATTAAAGAAGAATCATCTTCTTTTCATTGTCCCGGCTGTGAAGGAAAGCAGCTTTTTTTCTTTATGATTTGTCCCCCCCCCCCCCCCCCCCCCAGGTTTTGTTTTTTCTGCTGAAGGTTTTCTTTGAATTGGCAGATAAAGAGGAAGAGGCTGGGTAATGAAAAGACCCACGTTCAACCGAGAACCCAGGAGCCACCTGATAAATTGGCTTGTTAAGAGGAGAAAGATCACGATGTGACATATTCCCATTCATTCCCAGCAACACAGGTGCAGAACAGACTGCAGGACAAACAGGAATCTATCAAATCACGCTGCAACTGGTGCTCGTATTGGTAAAAAAAACACAGATGGACACTCAGCCCGTGGGGATTGATCACTTCAATCTTTTCGATTCTATAGACTCGAGTTGAGCGATTATCACATGTGCATAAACACACGTAGACACATACACAGGCAGACTGAGAGGAATCAAATGCTTCGCAGGGCAAAGAGGGTCCAACACGCATCCGTCCCAAGGCCAACGTCTTGTGTGAATGAGCGAGCGGGGACAATGAGAAGCTGAGAATAAAGGGTGTGTGTGTGTGTGTGTGTGTGTGCACCCTATTACCCAGACGCCACCAACATTGTATGTGAGGATGACTCGGTGCTGCAAATAAAAGAAGACAGTGAGAGCATGTTTGATATCTGAAGGGAAGAGGAGAAATAAAGAGACGCGAAGGGACGGCAGAGTGGAAACGGGGGGACGGCGATGGACAGACAGACGGACGGATGCAAGGAAGGAGGAGGGAAACGTATAAAGGGGCTCCGACGCTGCTTCTTTTCTGTCAGTCTCCAAGCAACTCATAATAGAAGGTCAGAGAAGAAGGAGAGGAGGGAGACCACAATACGGAAATAGAAAAATACTCCTTTATGCTCCGGGCAGACAGACAGACACACAGGACGGTTCTGTCCTTAAACACGACGCTAAATAAAACACCTCGCGGTGGTTTTTACTGTCTGATGGGTTGTAATTATAACTGAAGACGGCTTCTGTGACGTGAGATTTGATCCGAATTATACAAAATACAAAATAAGTGTCAGAGTCGTATGGAATGTTGAAATTTAGTAGCTGTCGAATTTTTTCATTGAAATGACTTTTCTGACATTTTAGCTTCTCAATTTAACTTTAATGCCAGGCATCATTTTTAGCAGCTGTAGGGCTGCAGAGCGACTGTTTTGACTGATGATTAATCTATTGATTATTAAAATGATTAATTGATCAGTTGTTTGGTTCATAAAATGGTGTAAACTGTGGATTACTCTTTCCCAAAGGTGAAGATTCAACCTAAAACGTCTTTTATTTCAAATAAATCAAAGTAAACAAAACATACCATAAAAAGTCAGAATTGCGAGAAAAATAAAAAGATTAAAAACTAAAAATATGATAAAAAAAAAACGTCAAATCGACATACCCAGGAGAATTTTGACAAACTTTAAGATCATCAGTTACTATTATAGAAGAATAAAGAAACCAGGAAATAATCGATTAATCGATTCTGAAAGTTTGTGAACAGTAGTTCACATTAGATTAATGTAATAGATGGCAACTAATTGATTAATTGACTAATTGTTACATCTTTAGTATATTTTTCATAGTTTCACACAAGATGGCGGTCAGATAACTGGCAGAGGAGTCTTTCTTGCTGCCAATCATAGGACCTAAGCTCTCACACACACACACACACACACACACACACACACACACACACACACACACAGCTGCTCAAATTTTAGGATGTGAATTTGAGCAGCTTGAGACTTTCACTTTGGGTGAATTGGTTTTAACAGTCAACAGGTAAAAATACAGCAGGCGCCACAATATTTCCTTAAAGGGTTACATCTTCTGCCCTTTCTGCTCTTCTACTTGACACTTTCACACAAAATTCTTGAAGATTCCTGTCTGGCAACACCGTGGTTCAGGGCCCACAAATATTTTATTTCTGTATTGAATTTGGTTGATTTTAGTCTTTTTTTTTCCTCCGAAAAAGGTTGTAGAGCATAAAAGGTTAATTTACAATACTTCTATGTCTCATCGAGCATCAGAAAGTCCTTAAATGCGGGCAAGCTGGTGCTTTTTCAGGTGTTTATTCACTGCAACTCAAAGACGAGGCGTCTTCCTCCTAAGTGGCTGCAACAGCCGTCCTCTCTGAAGAGACCGGAGAGAAACATGACTGTTGTTTGCTCAAGGGCAAACGATGAAAAAAAATGATACTTTTCCCTCTTTGGTGAGTGAATTGTGCAGCAGGGAATCATTTCTATAGGCTTCATGAAAAAAAAAAAAAAAGAAAAGTTGCATTTTTACGATTTTCTTAACAGCAGCCTGTAGTTTGGTGTCCATTAGCGGAGCCGTTTTGATGTATTTCTAATGCATTAAGCAATGGAAACAATTTTCAAGGTTCAAGGGAGATGGTCATACAAAAAGGATAAAAACGATTGTCTGCTCTTCATGTGAAAGCCCAGCAAACACAATCCCCTCCGTGCCCTTGGACCGAATATTTACTTAAACGAATTCCCTTTCATTTTGCTTTCATGCATTCATATGATCATGACGCTCTATAGAACAAGTGTCACATCGATCCTTTGCTTACTTGAAGCTATTGTGCAAATTTTACAAAGCTTGGTCTCAGTAAAAGTACCTGTTAAGATACGAAAAAAATATACTGACCTCACAATCACTTGTCAAGTTACATGAAGGTAGTATAGGCCTGAAATTAACGACTGTTTTAATAGTGGTTTAATCTATCAATTACCAAAACGATGAATCAATTAGCTGTTTGGATCATAAAATGTTCCCAAAGCTAAAGATTCAACCTAAAATGTCTCTTTTTTTAATTTGCCAAAAATAACAATAACAAATTTGATAAAAGAAATAATTGTGTTTAAAATGTCAAACACTGTTTCCCAAAGCTGAAGATTCAACCTAAAAGATAAAATTACACTGAACATAATCGAGAAAAATTTGAAAAATTATTTGCCAATGGTGACACGGTGGAGCAGGGGTTAGTGCTGTTACCTCACAGCAAGAAGGTCGCAGGTTCAAGACCTCCTTGGTCCTGGGTCTGGGACCTTTCTGTGTGGAGTTTGCATGTTCTCCCTGTGTCTGTGTGGGTTTTCTCCAGGTTCTCCAGCTTCCTCCCACAGTCCAAAAACATGCTGAGGTTAATTGGAGACTCTAAATTGCCCGTAGGTGTGAGTGAATGGTGTGTGTGCCCCACGATTGGCTGGCGACCATCTGGGGTGTATCCCTGCCTCTCGCCGTAACATGCTGGGATTGGCTCCAGCAGACCATGTGACCCTAATGAGGAATAAGCAGGTATAGAAGATTTGCCAATGGAATAAGGTAATTCAATTCAATTTTATTTAAATCCCAACATCACAACACAGTTGCCTCACTGGGCTTCACAAAATTCAGTCAGTGACCCAGACATCCTCCGTCCTTAGACCCTCCTTCGCGGCAAGGAAAAACTCCAAAACCCAGTGGGAAAAAGGAGAAACCTCAGGGAGAACCACAGTGAGGAGAGATCCACTCCCATGGACGGACAGGCTATAGATGGACCAGGACTGACAGACATGCATCTGATGATGATTTATCAGTATGTGAGATGTAAAAATGATTCAGTCTGTAGAGAATCAGGGGCCTTGATGAGTCGCATCAGGAGTCATCATCATTGGGCCTCATGCGGCTGAACTGAAGCAGTAGCCACTCCCAGTAATAAATATGTAGTGGATGTCGTGCAGGATCACAGCAGCAGCCACGATCCACAAGAACCTGCTGGATGACAGAGCATAGAAACTCCAGGGAAGAGAGAGAGAGAGAGAGAGACAGAGAGAGAGAGGGAGAGAGAAGAGGAGAGAGAGAGGAGTCCCCCAGCAGTCTACTCCTATGGCAGCATAACTAAGGGATGACCAGAGCCAGCCCTAGCTATAAGCTTTATCAAAAAGGAAAGTCTTGAGTCTACGGTGATAACCGTGTCTGCCTCCCGAACCCAGAGCGGTAGTTTGTTCCACAGAAGAGGAGCTTGATAGCTGAAAGCTCTGGCTCCCATTCTACTTTTGGAGACAATAGGAACCACAAGGAGCCCAGCATCCTGAGAGCGCAGTGTTCTAGAGGGATAGTAAGGTGTTATGAGCTCTTTTATGTATGATGGTTCCTTGGTTCCTGTCAGAACTCATGCAGCAGCATTCTGAATTAGCTGCAGAGTCCTAAGAGACTTGTTGGAGCAGCCTGATAACAAAGAGTTACAATAGTCCAGCCTGGAAGTAACAAATGCATGGACTAGTGTTTCTGCATCCGCTGGAGAGACAATGCGTCTGATTTTGGTGATATTACGTAATTCAAGATAATTATACTCTATATTCATTTGTGTTAATTGCACAAAAAACAAGATATTTTCACAATTTTTTGCAGTTCAGATTCAACTTAAAATATCTTTTTTTTTTTGTGCAGACCAACAGTCCATAAAGCAAAGATCATCAGTTTGCTGTTATAGAAAACTAAAAAATAATCAGATTTGTGAAGATAAAACGAAAGGTTTTGGACATTTATTTATTTTTATTTATTTTGGACAATTATTCGAATCATTTATCAAAATAGTTGGTGATTAATGTAATAGTTGGAAATTTATCACTTAATTGACTAATCATTACATTTTTTGTTATATTTTTATTGTTTCACACACACACACACACACACACAGCTAAAATTTTAGGATGTGAATTTGAGCAGCTGGAGATTTTCAGTTTGGGTGAATTGGTTTTAACAGTCAACGCACATGGCTGCTCAAGGTTGTGATGTACAGTAAGCTTTATATATTTCATTTGAGCAGAGTGAAATTCCACCTCAATTTCTCAAAAACGGGTTATACAGGTATATAAAGAGAAGGACAAACTGCAGAGAACTAAAGCTTTTACAGCCTTTACACAGAGAGCAACACTTACTTTTTAAATAAAATATAGGAGCAACAGTTCAAACAGTGCAACTATTAAAATATACATGTAACTGGATTAAGAAATCATTGAGTATGCAGCAAATGATTACTTTACTACATTTGATTTTTTGTTTAATTGTAGGAATTAAGGCTATATTTTATCTATACATTTCTACAATATCAACAAACAGAGAAACAACAACCAGAAAACTCGACTCACAAACAACGTGCACAGGAATTTAAAGGGGAAGTTGCTCTGACCTGAAGAAAGGACACTTCTTTTCCTCCCTCTGCCCTTAGGAAAAATAAATTACATTAAAAAATATAAATTATGTACAAATACATATTTATGTCTTATTTACAGCTCTGGAAAAAATATGAGACCAGTGAAAAATGATCATTTTTCCTGATTTTCCTACTTATAGATATGTGGAACATTTTTGTCTGAGCCTATAAACTACTGACAACATTTACCTCATATTCCAAATAAAAATAAGTGTGTTTATTTGCAGAAAAATGACAAATGGTCAAACTAGCAAACCTCAAACAATGCAAAGAAACAAGTTCAAATTCATTTCAAACCAACATAACACTAATGTTTACACTTCACAAGAAGAATTCAGAAATCAATATTTGGTGCATTAACCCTTATTTTTAGTCACAGCTTTCATGCATCTTGTGTGTCTTTGCCCTGCGTCTGTGCATGTGTTAGTATGTTACTGATGGATGCCAACAGTTCCACACAAAGCAGATCACGCAGGACAGGAAGTTGAACGCAAATAGAAAATAAAATGTCCGGTTTTATTTCCAAAATAAAATCCACCGTGGTCACTGCGGATCAAAGTACTATATCCTGAAAACATCAGAACAGGCAGAGCCTGTTTTGTTCTCTAGTTCAAAAAATGTAGGCCTAAGCCTATATGAATATATGAAATCAATTAATTTGACGATACATTATTATTATTCTTTTCCCTTCAAAAGGGCTGTTGCCCAGGCAACCGGAGCAACCCCCTCCCCGTGCACGTCCCAGCTGTTCAGCATCTGTACCATATAGCAAGAGTAAAGTTTTAACTTTAATTTTGCAGCAGGACAAAGTTAGATTTCAAAGCCACGTGGTAAAGTTTCCCTGTTTCATTCAGACCAACAAATAAAAGTTGCATTAAAGTCCACACAGAATAAATGCAGCTTTTACCTTGGAGGTTTTGAAGGTTGAATACACAGCACTTAAATGGCACATTGTGATCAAAAAATAGTTCCTTTTCTCTCTTTCTCTTACTTGTGATGTGTCAGTGACGCAGACTAATGCTTGTTTATTTCACAGCTTGTCCTTTCAGGTGGAAGAATGAAGCAATAACTCGTCTATTCACGTTAGAACCTGCATCAAACGAAGGACAAACTACTGTATTTTTATTATATTCTTTATCTTTTCAGTACTGTGCGTGTGACACGAAATCCACACTGCAGCGCATCGCTCGGCTTCAGTACAGCATTCTATGTTGTTTATTGAATATGTCGTTTTTATACAGCAAAGAAAACAGGAAACATTCATGTATTAAATATGCACTTGAGAAGGTGAAAGAAGCTCATAAAAAGAAAAATATTAAATAATTGCATCGTCGCAGAAGATTAAATAAATGTAAAATCCATGCACAGAGTTCACAGCACACAATTCAGAAATAATTCAGTATTTAATATAAATATATTTAAAACATATTTGTGGGGGCAGTGATGGTGCAGTGGGTACCGCAGCCATCCCACATGTAGAGGGTACAGTCCTCACTGCAGGTGGCTCCAGGTCAAACCCTACATTGGGAGCCTTTTCCTGCAGGTAATTCCCTCTGCGTCCTGCTTTCCTGTCTCTAAAACAACAAGACAAATGTATGAATATAATATATATACAGGCTTCAGCAGGTCTGCCCTAATACAAAGACAAAAGGCAGTAACTACAGAGTGCAGAACAGAAAAAATGACTTTAAAGTTATTCTATTGTTCAGTCTAAGTAGCTGTAAGTTGATTATTGGACATGTGGCAGATTTATATTATAAATAATTATTTATTTATTCATATTTATATTTTTCTTTGTATATATCATCTATTCTTTATATATATATATATATATATATATATATATATATATATATATATATATGATTTTGATTTTTGATTTGATGTTTTATATGATGTATTATCTGTTTCAGTAGTCTAATAAACACAATGTACTGAATGAAATGAATACTTGACACAGATATTTCACATTTGTTAACATTTAATTATAGATGTTAATTTCTGTGTGAGTGAAGTGAATTTACGGCAAAAAATGCTGATAAAATGAAAACAGTCTTATAAGGATCAGCTGTCTGTGATCACCATGGAAACAGTAAACAGTAGAAACAAATGTTTTGAATGATTCATCTTTAAGTGGTTAGAATTCTGAGTTTATGTATGTGGACGCAACACAACGTCTTAATGTGTAGCAATAAATCATGTGATTCCTGAAGTTACCATGTGCCCCTGAATGCCTCTTGAAGTTCCTGATGTTTTTGTTTGGAGCTTTACGACAATCAGATGTTTGAAATACAGCTAAAAACTGCATTTTGAAAATATCTAACGTTAATTTTGTGACTTTATCTTGAACATTGGGACAAAACGTTGCAGGGATTTGATTGAACATCAAATCAAGCTGCTGCTAATATTCAGCGTACATGGTAGCGTAGGAAGGAAGGAAGGAAGGAAGGAAGGAAGGAAGGAAGGAAGGAAGGAAGGAAGGAAGGAAGGAAGGAAGGAAGGAAGGAAGGAAGGAAGGAAGGAAGGAAGGAAGGAAGGAAGGAAGGAAGGAAGGAAGGAAGGAAGGAAGGAAGGAAGGAAGGAAGGAAGGAAGGAAGGAAGGGGGAAGAATGAAGGATATAATGGGGAGGAAGGATGGAGGAAAGAGGAGGGCGGAAAGACAAGTAAAGAAGGAAGGAATGGTGGATAGAAGTAAAAAGGAAGAGGGAAGAGAGAGAAAAGAAGGACAGAATGGGGGAGAGAGGATGGAGGAAGGATGAAGGAAAATGAAGGAGGGAGAGAAAGGTGAAAGGAATATACTTCTATTTATATCCTTTCACCTTATGTGTTGCCATTTAATCCACTGTTGATGTAAGAATTTTAATTAGCACAGATTTATTTTTTATTCATCCTTCCCCAAAACATATTTAGTTGTAAAAGATTGAATTAATTATTCATATAGGCTGAAACAGTATAAAAGAATCTTTATACTTTTAGAAAGAAATTCAAGTCATTATGAAGAAATGAATGAACGTGCAGAAAGTAATTCTATACAACTCCATTCTGTATTCTTGCTGTAATTCATCCCTTAATAAACCAGGTAAAACAGACTAAAAGGATTTTTCAGTTAAGACCTTGAAACAAAAACTTTAAAGACTGAGCCGGATCATCGCTAAGAAACATTTGTACAGTGACTGTAGGACAAAAGTCACATTCTGCTATTATACGCATTTACAAAAAGCATTAATGATTCGTTTGGAACATTGCAGAGCACAGAATAGAATATTTGATTTCATTCTGTCAGGAGGTTTCACAGAAAACCTGATCAATGCAGTAGTTTTTTTCAGACATTTCAGACACAAATTTTATTTTGTAAATGGCGTCCTTGGCTTTTCTGAGTGAAACATATTTTCAGAAGTGTTTCTTGAGGATAAACCAATTAACTGTTGTTTGAATGTGGCCTTTTCCTCCTGAATCCTCTGGAAATTTTAGCCCACAGACTCCGGTTTAAATCAGGGTTTTGCTGCCCTCTGATGGACATGTGGAGAACTACACACTAAGTAAAAACTAACTACATTCAACATTCAACTAATTTAATTACAGGTTTTTCTTTCTTATTCTGTCATCTGTCTCTTATTCTCTATTTAAGATAAAAGTTAAGTTTTTTAAGTGAGAATTCTCAAAAAAGAAAAAAAAATGAAAAAAATAAATACACACACATGCCAAGACAACGCACACGTTACATAATTAAGGATTTTCCTGCAAGAACCAAGGAAAAGAAATTGTATTTGATAAGACGTGATTTTTTTTAATTTGATTTTTTAATTAAAGTATCATTACAGGAATGAAAAGCTACTCTATTACAGGTACTGCATGAGAAAACTACTACAGTTAAAGTACTATGAGGTAGATGTAGTTCAAGTTTTATAGTAAAATAGATGTTACCAGGTAGATGTAGGAGCAGGACAGAAATGATGTCCTTTTTGTGATTTAATCCGCTTTAATACACTATTTTAGATCTGTATGTTTTGGGCCATCAAATAAATTCATTCATTCATTCAGTGCATAACATTTCATACCTTTACCAACGTATACTCAAAAACAATTAAACAATTAAAACAATTAAATTCAATGGCTAAAAGAAATAATAAAAAGTCTTAATATATTTGTATGTTAATTGAACTGATATGCACCTAAAATAAAAATACAGTCATGTGTATGTGTTTTAGATGTTGTAATTGTCCATTATTGCACATTTTAAGTCTTTGTCTTATGTCTCTTACAAGATATTTGGGTTTGACGAAGCAAAAATCATCTTGATATTTTAGCTTCTCTAGAAACAACAGGTTGCTTCTGTCTCATTAATAATAATGCACCTCTCTTCTGATTGGCTGATTAAGATGGGCAGTGACTGTATAGATGTGACATCACAACTTCACAGATGCCCTGACAGCTGGTTTTAAGGCTCAGTAGATAAATATGGGCTGTTTGCATGTTTCTAAACCTCTTTAAATATATTGTAATCATTTCATTTAGTCATTTAAAAAACGACTTTAGGTCATAGAATAAAACCTTTGAAATCCTGAGGACTGTGTTGTTCTATGTCACACATTACCCTCTTTTTATTGTTTATGATATTAAAATAATTGTGTCTGCTCTGTTTTGCCTGCAGTGACACTAAAACCACCTGAGAGAGAAAGACACACACACACACACACACACACACACACACACACACACACACACACACACATATGTCTCTATCAGCTCTAATGCAAAGTTCTGGTTAAACATTGGCCCAAAGTTTGCCTTCCGCCTTCTGTTGTTTTTACACTAAAGGTCCAGCAATTGTTGCAGGCATTATTGACTTAGTAATTAAAGTATTTTAACGTGGGGATTCTGTAATCATTACATATGCCACCATCTGTCCCTGCGCCGCTGCAGGAGCACCTGAGATGGATTTTTTCCCCCTGAGTAGATAACGTATAAAAACCAATCAAGGAGGAGAAGGAGGGAGGAAGGATCCCAGTTATTTATCTAAAATATCAGACTGACACCAGGATCTGTCTTTATTCAGTTTTTATTGAATGGAGAGAAAAACTGCATTAACCTGTTCAAATCCTAAAGCCCCTGATACAGAGCAGCATTGAGTTCTATACATGTATCACATGAGAAAACCTCAGCTACAGCTCTGAATAAAGTATTTTATCTGTAGAAAAACACAATGTTGCTGTTCAGCATCAGTATATATACATATATATCACCAGTATCAACATTATCAATACAATAAGAAAATCATTTATCATAATATCAGTAGTAGGGCTGCAACTAATGCCTATTTTGATATTTAATTTAGATTTTAGCCGTTTGTGTGATTATTTAATTGGGTCATTTATAATCCCTTTTTTTAAACATATAGAATTTATTTATTCTAACGTACAGAATATATTCTTCATGTTCTGTAATGATCGTCAGTGTGATTTCTATCATTTCATGGACAAATAGTTGATCTTGTAAATCAATAATTATATAATAATGATGGTAGATTTTTTGTTTAGATTTGCTGTCAGAGCAACATATATTGACTCTTGATACTTCTGTAGTCACCTCATGTGTTGGTATCAGGTACATAACCTTACATAACCTTACATAACATAACATAAGGTACATAACTAAAACACACAGTTTGTGTTTGGTGATGAAAACAACTCTTTCATTGCTTCATTAATTGCTACTTATGAAAATACAAAAAATAACTACGACTGCAAAATGCTTTTGGTTTCAGATTACACTAATTTCATGCTGGAACAATAAGATTTATTCATTAGTCAATTGACTAACAAATTAATTAAAAGGTTCCATATATATAAATATATATACATATACGTTTATATATATATATGAAATATATTTATCCCTTATAATTTACCCGTTTTCAGTGACTCTTCCTTATATATATAAATATTGCCCCATGTTTCAAAGCTCTCAATCCACAGAGAAAGAAGCTACAGAAAGAAGCTCAAGTGAGAAGATGTAAAACTATACAACTATTTCTGTTTCAAAAATCACAATACATCACATATATCTCATTAATGACATCACAACATCACATAAACCCATGGAAAGCAGGTAAAATATGGAGCCTTTAGTTCATAGTAAATACCTTATTATACCTTATGTCCAGTAATGGACAAATATCTAAATCATTTTTCATTTAGATGCATGTCAGTCGTTGACTTTCTGTAATCATGAAAAGACTGATCCCAACAGTTTGCTTTAGTCCGGAGCTGCAGCACACTGAGTCAATAATAATAGAATCCTTATCTGCTCTGATTCAGAGCTGATGTCAGACAGCAGAACACACGACTATTTAATGGTTTAACTCAGAGATAACAGGACGGAAACACAATTGAGGACCGTGGATCAAAGATGAGAGTTTGTGCTTTTTTTTATTTGTAATTATTTGTTTTTTCTGCAGCACAATGCATGGAGATAAAGGTGTTTACCAAAATGTTAAGGGAATATCACACCAGGGACCTCACAGAAATTACATCCTCTCAAGTTTGTTGCAGAGCAGATCAGAAACAATGATACTTTAGTAAAAAACTCAAAATCCTTTATCTGTCACGAAATGAGACCTTTTTTCTAAGTCTTTACTGAACTGATTTGTTTCAGAACAATGATGTTGAAACTGTAATATTTGAAATCTATAAGAAAAAAGAAAAGATTCAACTGAAAGATTAGACGTCTTAAAAAGGCAGCCTCCTTTAGTTACTGTACAATCACTGGATGAAGGAAAAACAATGAGAAATTCATCCTTAACAATAACAACATCCAAAAAACTTACTGAACATTTATATGTGCTTACCTCTTGAAATTATATATATTTTTATGCAAATTCAAAGTACTTTTTTCACTGTCACCCACTATTTGACGCTATGATCACTTGATTAGTTGCCAACTATTACATTAATCACTATTTTGATTAATGGATGTGAGTCATTTTTAAGAAGAAAATATCCAAATTCTCTGGTTCCAGCTTCTCAAATCTGATTATTTTATAGATTCTTTATTCTTCTATAATAGTAAACTGATGATCTTTGGGTTGTGGACTGTTGGTCTGGACAAAAAAGACACTTTGGGTTGAATCGTCAGCTTTGAGAACCAGTGATTGACATTTTACACCATTTTATAAACCAAACAACAGATTTGATTCAATAGATTAATCAAATCAAAATAGTCGTTAGTTGCAGCCTACTCTTATGTCCTGTCCCTTTTTAGTCAACTTTCCTCTTTCCTGTATACTTAGATATGCTGACGATGTGCTGCTGTTTGATATACATTAGTAGGTTAAGTGACATTTGGCTGCATAATCTCCAAGGCCATAGAGTAATCCTGGTGATCTTTGATGTGAGTGAGTGAGGAGAGAAAACACAGCAGCTTTCTGACATCAGGGACTTTATTTACACAGGAACAATGGAAGCATCATGAACTGTAGGAACAGAAGCAGTGTTTGTTTCCAAATTGGATGAATTAAAAAATACAGACGTGGATATAGGAGAATTTACATTTTCATACAAATAAATATATTTCTTTTGCCTCTTTCTATCTGAAATATATTAAACTGAACCCTTTCATTAATAAATATTATATAGATGTACAGTAAAATGTTTCTTTATTTTGATGGTTGCAGCAATGGCGTCCAGAGATGACCTCAAACTCTACCTTGGTGTGTATTTCCAGGGTTGGACTTTTGTGGCATCACTGCACTCCTCCCGCTCCCATGAACACGGTGTTGATGGGCGGCAGCGAGGACACCAGGTCCTGCACGTCTGAAGAAGGCGGCCCACGCTGCTGGGAGAGCAGAGCGTCCTGCGAGGCAAATGGAGAGGGACCGCCGTACATGCAGGGAGCGGATCCTGACGACGGCAGAGAACGATCTGTGGAGGACGCAGTTCAACTCTCATGAGACTTTTTGAAAAATGTACAATTTCAAGAATGTGTTGCAACATTTTATGCTGCGGAGCAAGGACTAGCACACCCACACATCAAAGCTGAGTATCTAAATTAAAGCGAAATAGTGATCAATCACCCTCATGCAGAAACACAAAGAATGCATGGGAAAAGACAGCATTTGCCAGTATTTTAGACTCCTCCCCCCAAAAAAGTCACAAATCGTGTTTTATTTACAAATTGTATTTACAATTCTCATCAGAATTTGCATCCTGTCTATTATTATTCTTTGGAGACATTTCTAAACAAATTAACTAGACCAAAAAGTATTAGAGGAAGAAGATATGCCAGACTCTGGAATATCACAATATTTCCACTACATGCAATATTTTTCACTATATTATTATTGCTAATATTATAAGTTATTATTATTATTTTTTGTACAGTTTTGCACAGTGCTTTTCTTACTCTACGAGTGATAATATTCTTTTTGTTAAAAATGTTCTTGTTGCTTGTTTTACTCTATGTTTTTACTCTGTTTATTCCATTTCTTCCAGTCACTATTCTCGAGCTGTGGTAACATGCAGATTTCCCCATTATGGCGTCAAAACAATGTAAACTGGAGAACTGGAGGTTGCTGCAACCCTTTTTAAATCAAGACTGCAGAGAAAATTACTTACTAGTATTACTAGTATAATAATAGAATTATGTTTTTGTGTTTATATATATATATATATATATATATATATATATATATATATATATATATATATATAAAACACTATGTTTACATCCTTGCATATCGTTTTGTGTGTTATTTTACTATGTGAAGTACATGTACAACATATTTCTACAGCAGGATTTTCAGATTTCTGGTGCACAGACAATATTTCCAACCAGTGTAATACTTTTGATTTTAAACACTGTAAGTTTCATGTGATTATTTTCCAGATATGATGGTATCAAGTTTTCATTAAATCATTGGCATTGCTGTTTACTAAAGAGTCTCAGAATCCTCACTAGTATCAGAAAGACTTAAAGGTTTTGTGACTGTGATCAAGCTGCTGTCAATCTTTAGTTTAGATAGTTAACAACAAACTTTACTTTCAATAACTGGGGAAAAAATAAAATAAAGAAGAAACAGGAACAACAATAATGTTGATGTTTACCTGTCCCAGTTTCAGCCTCGGTGAAATAGGCTCCCGTCGTTTTCCTGCCCGGCTCATCCAGGATGTTAAGGGGGTCGTGAACCTCGGAGAACGTCGGCGGGAACGGGCGGAGGCTGCCGACGCTGCTGATGACGGACACGTGCTGGTCGACCAGTGACGTCATCCGCTGGCTGTCCAGGTAACTGCTGTTGCCATAGTACCCTGCCACAGTACACAGATGGAAAGTCAGTCAGTCAGTCAGTCATTTTCTATACCTGCTTATTCCTCATTAGGGTCACATGGTCTGCTGGAGCCTATCCCAGCGCGTTACGGCGAGAGGCAGGGATACACCCCAGATGGTCGCCAGCCAATCGTGGGGCACACACACCATTCACTCACACACTCACACCTACGGGCAATTTAGAGTCTCCAATTAACCTCAGCATGTTTTTGGACTGTGGGAGGAAGCTGGAGTACCTGGTGAAAACCCACGCAGACACGGGGAGAACATGCAAACTCCACACAGAAAGGTCCCAGACCCAGGACCAAGGAGGTCTAGAACCTGCGATCTGAGGCAACAGCGCTAACCCCTGCACCATGTGTCGCCCCAGATGGAAAGTTAGTTTATAAAATTAGACTCTATTTGATTTGTTCTACAGTTGTTTCTATATCAGGTTTTCAGTTTAAGTTGATGATATTCATCATATCATAGAAAATGTGAAAAACAAAAATGTAATAGTTCAGTCGACAAAGCTCATAACGGATTTTCAATTTCTTATTCTATTTGGTATATGTTTGTTCCGAGGCTTAATCAAGGTAGTATAAGTTGGACATTGTGTCAAATATTGAAAACTAGGTAGGGCTGCAAGGATCATCTATTTTGATAGTTAATTAATGTATTGATTATTGAAATTCATTTTGTTTTCTGCTCATATGTTGAGGAAATTAGTTGTTTGGTTTATTAAATGGTTTCAATTACTGTTTCCAAAAGCTGAAGATTCAACCTTAAATGCATTTTTTTGTCCAGACCAACAGTCCACAACCCAAAGATCATCACTTTACTGTTATAGAAGAATAAAGAAACCAGAAAGTGATAAAATATGAGAAGCTGGAACCAGAGAATTTCGATTTTCTTCTTAAAATTGACTCAAATCCATTAATCAGTTATCAAAGTAGTTAGCAACTAATTGATTAATCGACTAATCATTATAGCTCTAAACCAAGACAGCAGAACTGCATGATTAAATCAAATAAAATATTCATTGCTTACATTTATTTCCCTATATTGCAAGAAGGCAGATTTCATATCTTTAATTCTGTTATTTTTTCAGCTGTAACACAAACGTTGATGATTTGAATGAATGATTATTTCAATAAGAACCATGTATTTTCTTCCTCACCGCTGTGTCCTGTAAACGTCTGCCCCTGACACCCGCCACTCGGAGGGTTAAGTCCCACCCCCACAAAGCCAAACCCCTCGGCTGAATCCAGCATCTGAGCTGCAGTCTGAGCATCCAGCCCCAGGTCAGTCTGGACCGGGTCTGAGGCTGAACTGTAGCCGGACGTCGGCCTGACTGCAGGGGTGTAAGGTGTCAGGGAGCAGCTGGTGCTGTTGGATGAGTGATGGGACGAAGGGTGATGATGATGATGGTGACTGTAGAACACGTCTTTGGTCAGGTGCTGCTCGTTGAAGGAGGGGAAGCGGGACAGGTGGTAGGCCAGGGACGAGGTCTGAACCGAGGTCAGACACTGAGTCGGAGTCTGAGGCCTGAACACAAGGACACAAACACTCACTTACAATCAACAGGACACCTTAAATCTACTGCTTCCCACCAAGGAGCTTTTCTTGGTGGTAGGGTTTAGAAATGAAAAAATAAATCTATTACATTTTTCAGTGGATTCCACTTTTGTTTTACTGCAGGGGCATCAAACTTATTTAGTTCATGGGCCACATCCAGCACTATTTGATCTCAATAAATCATAAACATTTACAAGATGAATTAACCTTCAATTTACAAAACATGAGAGATGACTTAAGAAAAAAGTGTCATTTCAACAATATATTGTCTCAGTTATTCCATATTTAATCAGTCTACTGTTGCATTTCAATTCAAAATCATTACTCACTGACCTATATTTAGTTTTATAAGCAGCAGGAAGTTACTGACTTGACATTTATATATATATAATAATAGTTCAATATAATATCGCTATAACTATATCACCCGTCTCTACATTTCCATATTAAAATTAAGTCATTCAGTATGAAATGCCCATTAATATTTAAAAGAAAATCATCAATAATTATCAACACTGATCAATATTCAATTTGCCCTTATCCCATCAAACCTTATTGAATCTGTTAGACTTCAGAAACTGACCTGAGGGCAGCCTGGTAGCCGGGGGTCGAGGAGCCACCGGCTGGAGGGAAATAACCAGAGCTGGTCTGAGGTAAGCAGTGGTACAGGGTCTCCTGGTAGGGAGCGCAGGGGCTGGGCTGGTTCATGGTGCTGAGAGAGGAGAGGCAGGAGGAAGAGGAGGAGGAGCAGGACAGGGAGGAAGAGGAGGAGGAGGACATCAGGGGCCTCCCCGCCATCGGCCCCTGGTTGATGACGGATCCGCGGTGCACCAACGCCGCCGGAGAGATGGGCGGAGTCATGAGGGGGGCGCTGACCTGAGAGAAGTCCATCTGACCACCTGTGAGGGAGGAAAACACAGGGAGGGAGTTTCATTTCAACAAATTATGGTAGAAGAATAAATATCATGTCATTTAACTATAAGGCACGATCAAACACCTTCTCCACATCCACAAAGCACATGCAGGTTGGATGGGCGAGCTCCTATACACCTTCCAATGGTATAGAGCTGGTCAGCAGCACCTCAAAATCTGAGGCCTCATGGTTCTCAGTCAGAAAACAGTGGAGTGCAGCCTCCAGGTCGGGGATGAGATCCTGCCTCCAGTGGAGTTCAAGTATCTTGGGGTTTTGTTCATGAGTCAGAAAGTGATGAAGCGTGAGATTGACGGCTAGATCAGTGCAGCGTCTGCAGTGATGTGCCAGTCAGTCATGGTCAAGAAGGAGCTGAGCCAAAAGGTGAAGCACTTAGTTTACCAGTCAATCTACGGTCATACCCTCAACTACAGTTACAATCTTTGTGTAGTGACCGAAAGGACGAGATCGTGAGTACAAGCAGCCAAAAGGGGTTTCCTCCAGTAGGGGCTCACCTCATTCACCTCCTCTACCTTGACCTTGAAATAAGTAAAATTATCTGCCAATGGATTAAGATATTTCTACTCAATATTGGACTAATTGTACTTAATAAAAGATATTTCTGCCTGATGAGATTTTTTTGCAGTGTAGTAGAAGTTTTAAATGATTTTTGCTGGGAGCAGAGGTTATATTACATAAACAGCTGCTGAACACTTCATACTAGTGGAAGCACATTTGTTGGAAATGTGTAGATATAATGTTGGCATCATCTACAAAGGAAGTAATTAAATGTATATAAATGACTTTCCTCCACATATCTCAAAATCTCTTATTGCAATTGACTTTACACTTCAGTAGTATCAGGTGTATTAGGCTCATAGTATCAGAGTATTGGGTGACCACTAAATGAATTAAATAGTTTATAGTGCAACATCGCATCAGTGATTTTACCTGAAACCGTGAACCCGACAGAGTCCGTCCCCTGGTAAATGACTGTACTCGTCTCTAGACTTTGCTGCTGATTGGAGGATAGAGACATGTAGGCGTGTTCTCCCAAAGACTCATTCTTCACCGATTGGTCGATGCTGGCACTGGCCTTGTTACGATTGGCTAGGAAGCAGGAACTGGGAGACGCCATGAACGCTGCTTTACTGGCGTCTGAAAGTGGTAAAATCACATTAACATTTTCTGTTAAACCTTCGAAACCTCTGAACTCAAGACACACAAAAACCATTTGGATTTATTACTGAACTGTAGGAGCATTTATATGTTTCTATATATAAAACGTAAAAGAAGTTCTTTAAAAACATAAAAAAAAAGATTTAGGAATATATTGAAAGGAATCTCTGGAACATTCTGAGTAAATAAATCAAAGAATCCCCCAAAAATATAACATTTATAAGAAGAAATAAATATAATAATTATATAAGAATGAAATATAATGAAATAGGTTATTTTTAATTATCAGACCCATTGTCATGAAATGTATACACTTTTTTCAATTCTGAACTGAATTGTAATGTTTGTCTTTGCATTACCTTGTCCTTCATTTATTAATAAAATAAATAAATCAATAATGAATAAATAAATAAATATGTTGGCTTGTATCTGTCTAATCATTTGTGTTGGTATTAAATTGTTCTTTATTTATTAAAGAATAAATAAATTAGTATGTTAGCTTGTATAGGTCTAACCATAATCCACCAACATGTAGCCACTTTTATATCAAAATTACACTGTTAGATAGTTAACTGTTCATTTTTATCCTCTATATTATCTACAGGTTCACTTATTTGGTGTTAATTCTCTTCACCGTATCCTTGATTCCAACATGAAGGCGGTGGGAGTGTGTGCTGTGATACCTGCGTTCTTCATGTATTTGTCGAGCAGGTTCTGGAGGTCCTGCTCTTTGTCGTTGTTGAACTGCGTCTCCAGAGCCAACAGGATATATTCATCCAGCAGCATCCGGATCAGATGGAAGGAACCTGACCACGGAAAAACAGAGGGGTCGACAGATCAGGACCAAGCTGATCTTTGTTTAAGCTGCTGGGACTTCAGCAGACACCAACTGGTCACTGTTTATCCTGTGTGTGTGTGTGTGTGTGTGTGTGTGTGCGTGTGTGTGTGTGTGTGTGTGTGTGTGTGTGTGTGTGTGTGTGTGTGTGTGTGTGTTTGAACAGAGAGCACGCGACCTGCAGATAAGACTTTGTTTAATCAAGGTGAGTCTGGCCATTACAATTTATGGCTCTATTGTAGCAATCTGTTCCAAGTTGTGTGTGTTGGTGTGTGTGTGTTGTTTTAGAGGAAGAAAGCATGATTGGATTTTGATATAAGAACACAAAGACATGTTTTCTGTGTTAAATGAAATATAGAATTAGTTTTTTCTCAAGAAAAGCTGTATAGACCTACAACGATTAGTTGATTAAATAATTAACTGATTAGTTGCCAAATAAAAAGTTGTATTGTATGTATCTATAGTAACGATTAGCCGTTTAGTTGCCAACTATTAGAATAATAATGGTTAATCAATTTGAGTCATTTTTAAGAAGAAAATGTCCATGTTTTCTGGTTACAGCTTTTCAAATCTGATTATTTTCTGGTTTCATTAATAGTAAACTGATTTGTGTGTGTGTGTGTGTGTGTGTGTGTGTGTGTGTGTGTGTGTGTGTGTGTGTGTGTGTGTGTGTGTGTCTGTGTGTGTGTGTGTGTGTGTGTGTGTGTGTGTGTGCCTGTATACGAGATGTTTTAGAGGAAGAAAACATCACTTTATTTACGTATCATCAGAGAGAGTCACCAGAAGGAGTGCACCCAAGAACACATGCTTTTTTCATATGTTGTTAAATAGCTGCACATGAATCTCAAAGGGATAAAAAGACATTAGAAACAAAAAGCTCCATGTTGTGTTTTATAAACTATGATGTAAAATAATAATAACTATAATAACTATAACTATATTAAATCCTTTAAACATTATTTTCAGGATTTTAGATTTAGATTGTCCCCAGATTATAAATATGATTATTTTATTTAGAAGAAAAACTCACAAATTATAAATTAATAAGAAAAAAAACATGGATAATCTGACCAATTGCAAATTTAGAAAAAAAAACCTCATAAATTAATGAGAAAAGTACTTACTCATACTACTTAATGATGTTGTTCCTATTTTTATTTTAATGTATTTATTTTATAAAATTTTAAGATATGTATTTTAAATTCCATTTTCTATATCCACTTATTCCTCACATTCCTCACGAGGGTCACAGGGGTCTGCTGGAGACAATTCCAATGTATTGCAGGTAAGAGGCCTATTTTGAGGAATACACACCTATGGGCAATTTAGAGTCTCCAATTAACCTCAGCATGTCGTTGGAGGAAGCTGGAGAACCCAGAGAAAATGCACACAGACATGGGAAGAACATGCAAATTCCACACAGAAAGGTCCCAGACCCAGGACTTGAACCTGTGACCTTGCTGTGAAGCAACAGCACTAACCACTGGTCCACATGTCGCCTGTATTTTAAATTATATAATTAATTAAAAAACACACAAACCATGTAATATGTTTGGAATATAAAACTCTATAGAAGTTTATAGAATATACATTCACAATTTCCCTAAAATATTCCTAATTAGTGTATTAATATAAACTGGGAAAGTCAGTTCTGATGGTTTTCTAAATGAATACATACATATTTCCCTCTGTGTTGTGTTGAATCTAGAATTAATTTCTTCTCAAAAAGGTTGTATTATCAGATTGAAAAAGTAAAGTTTGTGCAGATACTGATCCTGTGTCTAAGCTTGAATATTTTTATTTCTCACCAAAGCTGGCAGCGTTGTTCAGAGTCAGGTTGTGCATCACTCTGGCACCAAAGAAACTCCATCTGAGCAGGAAATCCTGAGCTCGCTTCTTCACTGAGCGGCCGCTCTGCTTCCCAGGCTGAACCAGACACACAGAAAAATGGGTTCATCCTTTACCACACACACACACACACACACACACACACACACACCCTGTAAAGTAAAGAGAATAAACAGCTGCTACCTTGATGACTTTATGCTCCACGACAGAGTCCAGCCACTCAATGAAAGATTCCACTGTGGCGTTTTTCCTCAGTAGCTCCTTTAGCTCCTGGAACACGGTGATGGAGTCGTCTGGAGACACAAATATAACAACACTATACCTTGTTTCTGTTACAATTAGTGCAATAATTAGTAGAATTATCTCATTCCATTGGCACATGAATTTGCTTATTTCAAGTTTTTTTTTTAATTTAGAAAAATCTGAGATTAAACATCAAAAATATGATTTAAAAAAAGTCTAATTTATGAGATAAAAGACGAAAAAATTTGGGATGAAAAGACAAATATGAGATCAGATAAAAAAAAAAGACTAAAATATGCAGTAAAAAGAAAAATCTATTTAAAAAAAACCTGATAAAATAATTTTAAATATTAAATAAAAAGACATCATGATAAAAGGTTTAAATCTTGTTTAATTTAATTTTTTTAAAACAAGATTTAATTGAACAGAATCAAGAAAACCATCTTGAAATGAGCAACTTTATCTGCCAAGATAATGAAAATACTCTAACTGTAGCAAAAACAATGTGTTATTCTTTGCAGTGAAGACGAGACCAGTCATCATTAACATTACTTCATTAACACTAATGTCCTTTATAATCTCAGGGAGTAAAATCCAGCTGTTACACTCTGAGTAGAGGTCTTGGTCGTGTTCTCCTGCTGCAGTGATGCTGAGCAGCGGCTGTGAGCTGATGCTGCTCAGGTCCACGCTGTCGATGTCCAGCACCATGTTGGTCACCACAGCCTGGTCGAACAGGGCCGGACGAGCGATCTGTACATCAGGAGGTTAAAAACACGGGACAGAGGAATAGTAATAATGCACCGCAAAATAAATAAATCTTAACAAGTGACAGTGTCTTGGTACAATTAGTTCAATATTGAGTAAAATTACCTTCAATTTCATTGGCAGGTTATTTTGTTTTTCATGATTTTATGATGATTTTTTTTTTAAATTTTTAATCTTGTTTTAAAAAACAATCATATTTATCATAATGTCATGTTTTTGTCTTTTAATTTTATATTTTGGTTTTTTAATTGTATATTTTTACTGTTTAATTTAATATTTTGGTCTTTTTATTTAATTGTCTTTTTTCTTTGTATCTCATTTATTTATTTCATATATGTTATTTGTCTTTTTTAAAATCGTTTTTTAATCTTTGAAAGAGAACTTACCTTTTTATAATGATGTCTATTTATGTCTTTTTATGTCATAGTTTTTATGTCATATTATGTCGTTTTATGTCTTATGTATTAATTTGTGAAGTTTCAACATTTAATTTCTACATAAATTTGCCTCTTCATCCCCTATTTTGGTCTATTTTTAATCTTTTCTAATCTTTGAAAAACCTAAAAATCTAAAATTATATTTTGTATTTTTATACTCCTATGTACTATTTATCTCATACTTTTTTAAAAACTTTTTTATCATATTTTTTATGTTAGATCTCAGATACTTATTTCTAAATTAAGACAAAAAAAATGAAATAAGTTCATTTATCTGCCATATATTTCAAGATTAATCTTGGACTAATTGTACTAAATACAAGATATTTCCCCCTGATAGAACTTCTTCTTCATGTCCCATGTAGGTGTGTTACCTGTGCCAGGTGTAAGAAGGATGTTTGTCTCTTCAGGGCAGAGACGAAGCGGCGAGCGATAGGCAGTTTCTTTGCAGCAAGGCATTCTGGGAGATTTTCTAGTGAGGAGGCGAGCCAGTGCTCCCAGTGTTTGGCAAAGTTACGGATATCTGCTAAAAGACTGAAAACACACACGGTCAGATTTCTGCTCCACCTCATCCTCCAAAAATAACATGAGGCTGAAACCCAACACGTTTCTACGGGTTAAAAGTAGAAAACAATAGAAACAATAGAATCTCACAAAACTAAGATGAAGCTTTCTGGGAAAAAAAGGGAATTTTAATCCAACTTTTTCATGTGCTCCAGACATGTGGAAGCAATGGGGAGGAAACACATTTAATTTATACAGTGATTTTATAAGTACTCTACTTCACTTTACATACATACAAGAATGAGCCCAAACAAAAATGGAGGTTTCAATGTTCACCAACACAGTAGTAGATCAATCTCAATATTATTAGATTTGTGTACTTAAAACCATAACAAGCACAGCACTTTTATTATTATTATTAATATCATCATTATCATTAGGCAAGGTAAGTTTATCTGTACAGCACATTTCAACAAGGTCATTCAACTCTTTCCATAAAACATGAGGCAAGAAGCATTAAGACGCAATTAAAAACAGTAAAAATAAAACTGATTAAAAATGGGAAAGTAAAAAAACAGTTACAGTGCAATGTGAAAGAAAATTAAATTATTATTAATATTAATACAACATTTATAGAGCATAAGAAAAAACAAAAATAATAACTTAAAAATAACATATGGCCAACATAAATAGGTTTTAAAAAATATTATCGACTGTCATATTGGTATCCTTTTATTTAATCTATGGGTTTATTCAAACTTTATCCCATGAATTGATAGTTCTATGTTGAGTTAATGAAAACAAAGAGGAGAAACCAACCTCTCAGGCATCTCTTGCATCGTAGCAGGAATCAGAACATCTGTTAGAACCTGAGACAGTGAAGAAAACATTAGTTCATCCATAACTAACTTGTCTTTGGCCTCTATAGTTTTTGGTCAAATATACAAATATGCAAACTGCAAGCTTTGTGTGAACCGCAATTAAATCAGAACTTTTCATACGGCATAAACATCTGAGTTTGCATGTTAGTGTCTGCACACACACGCGGTTCTGATGTTATTTTCCAGAACTAGAAACATGATTTTATGACCTTATAGAGAATAGAGTCGCAGACACAGAAGATGTCCACTATCACCGGGTTTTCCATCAGCGGCAGCAGGTGGTCAGGCATCCCCTGCCAGAAATGCAGCAGAAAGTTCTGGATCTGAAACGACATATTTGAAGCGTTTGAGTCAGTCATGGCCAACGGTAAACGTTTCTCCTCACTGGTTTTAGATGGTGAAACGCAGTCATGTGACAGGAAGTGTCACCTCCTCGAAGTTGACGTTGATGGCGTTGTCCAGGATGCACTGACAGTGTGTTTTATACATCATGATGAGAGTGTCCACCTGGAGAAGGGACATTTTCTGCTTTAAAACACTACAGAAGAGTCTGTTAATTATGCTTTTGAAGTTTTATTAATATTATAATAATATAATAATAACAGACCTTTTCTCTGGAGATGTTTCCCTGCAGCAGGAGATGCTGAGCGCTGGGAAAATCAGGGAGCAACGTTCCAGTTTTAGAGCTCAGTGAGTATTTCCTAGTGAAGCCTCCCTGAAAAACAACATTAACAACAACAGCAGCAGGATTGTGTATTTTTCTTATTTAAAGACACAACATCTCTTTTTCTGCTTCTATTCATTGATCAGGATCCTGAAGATTTTTATCTCTCTCCAAAATAAACAGACCAAGATCTGAAAAGTACATTGTAAACACATGATTAACAAGATAAATCATCAGTTTATAGCAGAACGTCTGGTTTAAGATGATTATCATCATCTTAAACATCAAACTATCTGATGATACTTTTATTAATTTTAATTAAAATTACAGAATCTTTCTGAAAAAATTCAGATGACAAAATTATGCAACTAACATTGTACATGTTTATGCAGAAAAGTTCAATATTGTGCCTTTATATGAAAATATTACCTCATTCTTGAGTTTACTCCCTGAAAACCTGTAAAGAACAAACATATTGTGATTTAATGATTGATTTGATCGATAACGTTTTTAAAATATCTAATATTATGGTGCATGGACTTTAAGATCTTTGAAAGAAAACTGCATAATTTGTTTTATTGAAAAATTAGATGAATAAGATGAGTTAAACAGCAGAAGAATTCCAGAAATAAATATAAGGTACTATGCTGAATACTACATATATATATATATATATATTTAATACTGTGCAGAAATGATGTACAAATATACAGAAACATGGAGAAACATTAATGTTACCTGGTCAAACCTTTCCCAGAATACACAGAGTGATAGTAAGCACTGCTCTCTTTGATGCCGATTCCAT
This sequence comes from Lepturacanthus savala, assembly GCA_030544235.1. Classification (NCBI taxonomy): domain Eukaryota; kingdom Metazoa; phylum Chordata; class Actinopteri; order Scombriformes; family Trichiuridae; genus Lepturacanthus; species Lepturacanthus savala. The sequence goes on from CM060477.1 coordinate 20,318,269, forward strand.
AGTAGTGATACCTGAGTGTTGAGATAATAAAGTTTTATTCAAAAATTGCAGCTGCAGTTAAAAAAGAACTGAGGGTAAAGTGTTGGTTACTTGGAATGTCCTCTGGTTCCCAGTCTTCTTGTGGTTAGAAGAGGAAACTTCTGTCGGATCGTCTGATGACAGAAATAAAAAAAAGTCATTTTGTTTTTGAGTAATTTTGCTTAAACTCTGTCACTGAGTCGTTATCTTCAGGTTTCAGGTGTTTTCTCTTATTGTGTATTTAACTATAATGCATTTTTTATGAAAACGTCAGGCTCTATTAGATCAAATTGACATGTTCCTACTTATTTATTACATCACTAAAATGTTTTATTTAAAGTTGAGCTGCAACTAACAATTATTTTTAATAGTAGATTAATCTATTAATTAATGAAATGATTCAGCGATTAGTTGTTTTTTCATAGTGTAAAATTTCAATCAATGTTTCCCAAAGATGAAGATTCAACATAAAATGTATTTTTTTTTCTGTCAAATGTCCATTCTTAGTGTCATTTGTCCCTTTTCAGTTCCAATCCAAGCTCTATATAAACTCCTGTTTACACACTTTTACTTCGATGTAAACATAAAATGAATGTATGTATGTATGTAATGTATGTACTGTCTTATAAACAAGGTACGAGTTCCAAAACTTGAGGTGAATTAATGTACAAATATATATATTTGCAGCAGTAGCTTAAATCATATTTGTGTTCATTGATTCGGGTCAACAGAAGTCTCTATATACTGATTCCACTTTATCCAACATTATATGATGGTCTAAAAAAATCTTTATTAACAACTTTCTTCAAACAAACCTTTCCAAAGGTTGCAGCACAGGCTGGTTCAAGTTTCTCCTTCCTGCAGAAGTCCAGGTAGTGAGCGTAAAGGATGCAGCGAGGCAGACAAACTCCTTCACACACAATATAATTCTCCTCCAGCCTGTTGACAAAAAACAACAGAAAAACACCATATTTACCACAAAAATACAGAAAACAGTCACACAGATTCAGAAAACACTAATGGAAACGTAATGCAAATAAATGAATCAAATTAGTATAAATGATAAGACAGAATGACTCATTAACACATTCTTGCATCCACATTTTTTGCTTGTTTGCACAATATCAACTATAGTTTCTAACAGGTTCAAACATGATCCAGGTGTTTACCACTGTAGTGTGAGCTGTGTCTGCTTCTTCTTGTCCTTGATGATCTGGCTGATGGTTTTCCTGGAGGATGAGATGCTCTGTTTGAGGGTCAGGTCTGGGTTATAGTCCAGCAGGTCCTGGTCCTCCTCAGAAGACGGCGTCTCATTACTGTCCTCTGCTTCTAAATCATATTTCACAGCAACATTTCACCAAATATCAAATCTGACAGAACTGTCATTCAGAACTTTTAACTTAACTTTTAACTTTTTTAAATATCTCACAAAGGCAAAGAAAGACATGAGGTATTTTGGTAATAAAGTGCATTTTAAATATACATATACATACCTATATATAAATATATATATATATATAATAAAGGTACTGTATAAAAACAAATCTTTTTGTCATGTTTCTTTGTAATAAAAGTAATGTCAGGTCTCTCAAACACCACATGCTAAGACATTAGCCAGTTTAGCTGCTACTTTATTCCTCATGCTAACACAGGTCATCCTCCAAGAAGCGTTCATAGACCCTCAGGAAATCTCAGCATTATCACCTCACACAACAGAATCTGGGTCTAAACTCATTTATTAATAACCACATATAACAGCAACACACCCAGGATGTTACACTATACAGGTAAAAGTACTATATTATACTATATTTGCATGTCTCTCCTTATCTCAGTGTATGTCCATGTCTTAACTAATGTAGAATTTGTCTATTAAGACTATGTAACTGTTCAATGAGTCCTCATTTAAACATGAAAAATACTTCATAATACTTAAGCTTCCACATTTCTATAGGAATACACGCTTCCTATGGCCACTGTGCTAGTAAATAGAAAGTAAATTTATATATATATATAGCATTTTTAGCCATGTGGAGTTTGTTGTTGTAGCACCACCATATGGATGATCTGTGGTATTTTTATTTATTTTATTTTTTTCCTGAGCAGAAAATGCTACACAAGACACTACAATGATCTAATGAATATAAAACAACAATGTGTGTAGAGAGTAAATAAAACCACAACAAATCAATACTTTACCCGATTTAATCCCAGAATCCTCCTCCTGATGAAAATGTGTCTGTCCGTTAAAGTCTGTGCATGTTTCCTCAGGTGAGCTGCACAAAGTCTTGGTTAAAGAGTGGATGAGAAACACTCTGTCTCCGGCTGAACTCTCACCGCGGCGTTTCATTGGCATATTGACATGAAGACGTCAATAAAATACAAAGAAAAAATCACCCTGGTGTGAAAAACTAAATCCACAAAGGATCATCTGTCCTTGGTTATGGCACACAAATGAATCCTTAGATGTTGTTAAGTCAATCTGAGCTTCACACAGAACCAGGAAAACATGACAAAGGTGACATCCAGCATTATTTTTCTTGTCTGTTTAACTGATCTGAAGCTAAAGCAAAGTGAAAAAAATCTCTGCCATGATGACAAACCTGCCAGAACAACCCCAGACTATAATAAAGCAGAGCTGTGTGAGGGCAGAGCTAATGAAGCCGTGGACGCATTCATCATATTTACAGAAGACTGGGCCTAATCCAGGTTATTAATGATTAACAGAAAAACCCTCATCCATCTGTCCATCCATCTATTCTACCTCCCACAGTCAACTGGCTCTTTTCAAACTTATATGTGCATAAAAACCACAAAGAAACAAGTCAAAATGACCATTGTACCTCATTTATTGCTTTTAATCTATCTGGATTGTGTTGAAAACCTAAATATATTTATCTTAAATTGATATTGCAGCTGTTTATAGGTTCATTTTAAACTCAGGTAGAGTTTCCCTGCTTAAATAAAGAAACATTTCTATTCAGGTGCAACGACCAATCTAATTGTTATTTTCATTACTAATTAATCTGCTCTGATTCTTATGCAGCTACATGACTGCATAAGTAACAAATGGTCAAACATGTTTAATATTTGGTTATTTGTGGTGCTGTATATGCAATTCAAAGATATTGCCATGAAAAACGTTCTGCTTTTATGATCTATTCATTTTTAGAAATTAAATAAATGTTCATTGCTATGTGCAATTCAAAGAATTCTTTTCTGCATTTTCTTCTAAACTAATTTGGTTGCAGATAAAACACAAAACAAAACACTATGCTTCTATGATAAATGTATCTTTAAACATTCTTAATGTAAAATATGTATTATATCTAAATATTTAATTCCATTAGGGTTATATCAGGTAAATTGGGCCACTTTTTGGTAAATTGCCTGGGACAAAAACACAATACCAAATAGTCCCTTTCCCTGTATATTTATGATTAATAATGACTGTTTCTGATATTTTTTGTGTTGGAATTATATGATATAATATAAGTGTAAAATGGTCAAACAGTCAAATGACAAAGAAAAAAAATAAATAAATAATAAAAAATAATTCATCATCAGTTTTAATGTTAAAACACAATTTCTTAGAACCACATAACTTTTAAAATGCATTAAACAAACTCATATTACTTTTCAAAAACATGTCAATATATAAAACTAACTGCATTATTTCTGATGGATGCCATAAAGACAGATATTATACATAGTTTCTTTATGTGCATTTTTAATAGACTTATCGCCTTATAATAGTTGTGTTAGATTTGGTAAGCCAGGCTACTTACCATGAACATTTCTGGAGCAGTTTAAATGTGAAGTATTGTTCCACCCAACATAGAAACCATAAACTAATCAAATCACCTGTTACTTGTTAAGGACAGTTATGTCAAAAGTTGACAATCCTTTGGAGTAATTGGCTCTAATTTACAGATGATAATAATAATAATAATAATAATAATAATAATAATACATTATTGTTATTATTATTATAACTGTCCATTGCATATTATTATGAAGACTCTATAAAGACACGTTTTATCTATGTCTAACTAAAACCGCGACATGTGCCTTTAATCAGGAAGTGAGGTCAACCACGTGTGAAGACGAGACGTTAGCGGTTGTCGCACATATGAGGCGGAGCAGAAGGTAGGAAAAATATCAGAAATATGTCCGAGGAAGCTGAATGCTGTCGACGTGTCGATAAATAACAGAAGCCCCCGGTAGAGGAGGATAATTAGAGATTACAACCGGACTGTTTACCGACAGTACAGCCGTTAGACGAGCCGCAGCGTTAGCTTCTGTGTTGCTCTAATGTTAGCTAGAATGCTATGTCATCAAACCGCCATGAAAAGGTCAGTTCCCCGCTGCTGCCCGCGTTCAGTAAACTAACTTTACCACGTTCCTGCGTGAGAAAGTTAGTTTTTCTTCTAAATAAAACACGAACTACGTAGGATAGAAAAGTATAATTTGATTCCCGGATCTGGATAAAAAAAAAGAAAAAATACGTTCGGGTTTAATGTTGTTTCCAAAGATAGTGAATGTGCTAAGCTGTACAGACTGACATTAAATTGTGGACTATTCCTCTATGTTAAGTCACTTTGACCCAAAACGTGTTTTATTATATATCTGTAAAGGGGACTGTCTAAATCTGATAGATACCAACATTTCTATATGCCAAATGTTCTCTAATATGCACTTTCAAAGCTTGACTGTCATCAAACGTTAATTTTGAGATGAAGGTAATAATTCATATTAAGTTTTGCACATTGATTAAAACACATTTCCTAAGTCTCATATCCAACTGAACACATTTTTGAGTTGGAAGTAATTACCCATATTTATCTATCACCTACCTATGCATGAAACCCCAATGTATGCAGTACATTTGATGTGATAGCAAAAGCAAAACACTATGAAGATATTTTTTTTTTAGCTTTTTACTGTTCATTCAACTTAGTTTGCTCCACTTTTTATTTATGTGCATCTAACTATAAAGGAAATGGTGAGTAAACTTTTTCTTTAAGAGACCGACTAATGCGTTGTTGATTTTTGGTATCAATGACATTTGTTGACAGTGTTTGTTGTTGACAGGATGAGGCTGAAAACAGTGTTTTCAGCCTCATCCTTTTTTTAGGCTTCCGTGGCTTTGGTGTGCTCTGAAGTTTAATATTGATGCAGATTTATCTTTTGTGCTTTTCTGTGATCATACTTAATCTCCAAAATGTTTTCTTCTCAGGTTTTGCTGCTCGTAATCAGGTCATCAGTGATGCTGCTGCCCAGCTATCAGTGATGGGCTCTGAACATCACAAGTAAGTAAATGCGGCAAAATTAAAATAATATTGGCCTTGTTACTAAAGCTTTGATTTGATTGTAGGGTTTCATTTTGCACCAGCCTGTATAATAGGTCTTTCACCTCCTTGTGAAAAAATCATATGCTACTCTAAAACGACCAAATCTTTAAATTTGAACTATTTAAACTATACTGCATCATCACCTTTATTTGCCAAAAAACAATACGGGCCTATAAAGGGCACAACTTTCAACATTATTTCACTATTTTTGTTGACAACATCCCCGCCAACTTGAGCAATATGAGCATCTCAGAAAATGGATGGATCAACATTAATTTTATGAAAATTAAAAATAATAAAATGACTTTGTGGCTGAAGAAAACTATAATGTATCATAATTCAGGAATTTTAATATCCCTGATTCTCTATTGCTCTTATTCTAAAACTAAGCATGGAAATTTAAAAGAAACCTGATCTGTTTTTCGGCTTCTCAAATGTAAGGATTCACTGTTTTTTCTAAAAAATAATTGTCTCATAAGGTACATTTTTAATGAAATTAATAATTAGTTTTGGGCGACACGTTGACGCAGTAGGTAGTAGGGTTGCTTGATTATGGAAAAAAATATTGATTATTTTAGTCAATATTGAAAGAATGATTATTCAAAATTATTTTTAATTACATTTATTCAGGATGCGTGACATTGTGCTTTTGTTTGAGATGTTAAACAGATTTGTTGTTGCCATGTAGATATCATCTTATAGCAAATCTTGTACATTATGTACATCTCGCTCATGCTCCACTTTCACTGACGTGCTCTTGCTCTCATGTAATCACACTCACGCTCTCACACATCAGCACTCGCACTCCCACAGTCACGTTCTCATGCATTAGCACTCAGCACTAGCTCTCTCTTTCAGAAATTGTGTAATGAAAATGTCAAATATAGTTTTAACTTGATTATACATTTTTGGAGATTATTTGACATGCAAACCAAAATTGTGATTAGAATTCAAATAATTACACAGCCTTAGTAGCCTTAGGGGGTTGCAAGTTCAAGTCCTTGAGCTGGGACCTTTCTGTGTGGAGTTTGTATGTCCTCCCAATGTTGGTTTTCTCTGGGTTCTCTCCGGCTTCCTCCCACAGTCCACAGACATGCTTAGATTAATTGGACCCTGTCTGGGGTGTATCCTTGCCTCTCACCCGCAGTATGGTGGTATTGGCTCCAGCAGACCCCCTAGTGAGAAATAGGCGGGTTGGTCAGTGACAAATAATGTTTGGCAAGATAAAGTTAAAAAAAAAAAAAAAGAATTAAACACAGTTTTAAGAAGCATTCATCAGGTCTCCTGAAATGTACATTGTGTCGTCATGTTGGTTCTTATTTTAAAATCCACTTGTATCCTTTTTTTTTTTTTTAAACAAAATGTCAAATGGTGTAACTGAAAAAGAATGATATATTTAAAGTGTATAATCCACCTAGAATATACATCTAGTTGATAGCATGTGTTTTAAATTTTTTAAAACCTTTTTAAGAGAGTTAAATTATCTGGTACCAAGTTCTTAGTGTTATACCACATGACAGTTTTGACACTGACCCGGGTATAAAATGACTGACTGAATAATTAGTTGCAGTCATTCTAGTCATCCATACGTCATATCATATTTACTCCTCAGTTGTGTAAATTTACACACCTGTTTATAGTATTCAAAAAGTTGATCTTTATTTGTAACATTTTCAATTTTTTTTTAACAAATCGCTTGACAGTAACCAGTTACTATAGCAATGATAACTATACTTGTAATTATGTAAGTTATAATGCAGAAGTAATCTTCAAGAAGAATAATACATGCCAATTTAATCTACAGATCTCAGGATTCAGGTCCATCTGGACCACATGCCCTTTGGCCAGTGGACCTAAAGCTAACTCACCTGGACTGGAACCATGAAGATACCCTGATACACTTCCAGGCACAGTACCTGACCATATGTGATCTTGACTATAACATCATACAGGGAGAAATACAGAGCATACCAAAAACCAAGGCTGCGGTGGATGTTGGAGAGTTTTGCCTCGTAGAAGATTTGCTCTCAGCCCGCTGGTACAGAGGAAGAGTTCAGAATCGAAAACAGGACTTGTTTGATGTGTTCCTCATAGATCATGGGAACGTCCTGAGTGTCGACATTGCCCACATATCTTCCTGTTCAAATGATCTCTTCATTCTGCCCCCCAAGATAGTTTGCGGGTTTCTTGCAAATGTGATGGTGCTTCATGACTTTTGCTCTTCTGCAGTGGAAGCTTATCTCTCAAGTCAGGTTGGAAGGAATGTCAGAGGTTACATCCAGGCCTTCCTGCCCCACAAAGTCCTCTTATTGGAAGCCCCTGACATCAACAGTGACCTTGTTACCCACGGTTACGGGAGGCATGTAGACACAGACACTTTCCTCCTCTTGGTTGGTATGCTCACAGAGGTGCCACTCAAACTAAATACAGATCCGGTTCCTGACTTACTCATTGAAAAGCCAAGGGGAAAAGAATTTAGCTTCAAACCATCTGGATTGCAGGGATATGAAGACATTCTTTCTTTTTATGGGCCCAAATTGAGTTGTGGGACTCGTGCTAAAGTGCGAGTAACTGCTGCTGTGAACCCTGGCCTGTTTTACTGCCAGATGGCTAGTGTGGAACCCACTCTTAGGGAAATGTCAAAAAAGCTGGCAGCAGTTTGTAAAGACGGAACCGACCAGGAGACTTCACAAAACCTGGGTCCTCTCTGCTCAGTTAAAGGAAAAGATGGGAACTGGTACAGAGGCTTTGTGCAGCTTCTGCCAGTGAACTCTCAAGTGCAAGTGTTGTTCATGGATTATGGATTCTTTGAGTCTGTCAAAATTGATAATGTTCACAGGTTGCCGACTGATTTTTATTCAGCACCCATGATGGCATTTCCGTGCTCACTCTCTTCCCTGAATGTTCAGGATGAGGTTGTCAGAACTCAGCAGTTGAATTTTCTCAAGGTAGGTTTGCTTGGAGGAGTATTGGATGTGGAGATCAGTCATTCTAAGAAAGCGCAGCATCTGTACTCAATCACAGTAGTCAGTGCTCAAGATAATCATGTGAAGGAACCAGAACTCATTCAGGAGGTTTCCAGAAAGAAGGTGGAATCAGAAAAATTGTCAGGTCAGGGTGACTATTTGTACTATGATAGAATTATCACTGAAGTGTTCAATAAAACCCTGGAAGAAGACGAGGTACAGGAAGACACTCTCTTCGTGGGCTACGTTGAGCATGTCCAGAATCCTCACCACTTCTGGGTTAGAACACAAAAACGCAACAATGAGTTTGAAGAAATGATGGAAAGAATGTCAGATCACTTTATTCAAGCAAAGCTGGATGAAGACACACTGGTGAATCCTGAAATAGGAACAATGTGCTGTGCAGTTTATGAGAGAGACATGCATTACTACAGAGGTGTAGTGATGGACACTCTTGAGCATGGATCTGAAGTTCTTTTTATAGATTTTGGGAACATTGAAAAAGTACCACATGTACTGATCAAGAAGATACCTGAGAAATTTTCCAGCAAACCAGCATTTGCCCTCTGCTGTTCTCTTGTTAATGTTATTCCTTTGGATGAAGTCTGGACCTGCACTACCTCTGACTTTTTCAGAAGAGCTGTGTCAAACAAAGCCCTACAAGTCCATGTTGTCCAGAAGAAAAAAAGCAAATTCATTGTTGATCTTTATGAGATGGGAAGAGACAAAAGCCAGAGTATCACAGAGCTACTGATCTCTTCAAAACAAGCTGAATACTGGAACTATACTCGTATAGATCTAAGGACAAACAATGACACAGAAAAAACAAGATGCTCAAGACATAGTGTGACATTAGACATCAATGATCATACAAAATGGAAAGATTCTGAACAGGAAGAGAACACATGCAAAAATGAAATCAAAGATTTGAGCATCAAGCCTGGTTGTGAGTTTGCTGTGTGTTGTTCCCACATCAGCTCTCCATCAGATTTCTGGTGCCAGCTTCTGGATAAAGTTCCAGCTTTGGAGAAACTAATGAGTGAAATTCAGTGGTATTACACAAATCACACAGTTCCCCTCCAGTCTGGTGATTCATATTGTGTTGCCATGTCACCCCTGGACAGAAGATGGTACAGGGCCTTCATCACAGAAAGGCAAAAGGGCCATGCCAGAGTGATATTGGTCGACTATGGATTTACTATCCAAATTGAGGAACACAATCTTCAGACCATACTGCCAGAATATGTGCATCTTGAAGGACAAGCTTTCAGATGTAGCCTTTACAATCTGATTGAACCTGTTGAAATAAAGGACAGTGGGGATTGGAATCCAGAAGCGTGCAAGGCTCTGAAAAGGTTTTCCAGCGAGAGCACAGGCTGTCTAAGATGTAAATTCGTCTCTCAGTTAAATGTGAGAAACAGAAACAGTGAGAACCTGTACAATGTTGTGGACCTCTACAATACCCAAACACAGCAGATACTAACAAAAGTACTTGTGAAGCAGGGCCAGGCAAGAGAAACCACAATCTCAACAAAGCAACTGGCGACAGTCTATCCTGAGTCTTTTGTCTACTCTTCATTTAACCTAGACCTCAAAAGCAAAGAAGTAGTCTTCGTCACTCATGTTAGCAACCAGTGGGAGGTCTACTGCCAGCTTGAGAGAAATTCTGAACTCAATGAAGAGTTAGAAAAGCAAATCTATGAGGAGAGTGATAAAATGAAGCAAGCCAGTACAAGAGCTGTTGTACGAAACATGTGCCTGGCAAAATACTTGGATGGAATATGGTACAGGGGCTATGCACATCCTGTTGACTCACCTCTGCATCTCAGGGTGTTCTTTGTGGATTATGGAAACACAGTCATATTGGAAAAAAGTCATGTCATGTTAATTCCCAGAGACTCTGCTCATTTATTGTACACGCCCATGCAAGCTGTGAAATTTCACCTTGCTTCAGTGTCCAAGAAAGACCTCTATGCGGATGTTATGGAATGGCTTGGTAAAGCCATACTCAACAAGCAAGTGAGAGCTGTCATTGTTGGAAAGAACAATGACGGTTCATTTGATGTTGAGCTGTTTGATGGAGACGTTAGCATCAATGAGAAAGTAAAAGAGCTCATTCTTAGTTTTTCACCCATATCAACAGTGGCTATGAGTGCTAACGTGAGCAGTACAAAGACAAAATGTCAAACTAACCACAGAAGACAAATGACGATTTCAGCCAATTCCAAGACTCAACCTAAAAGACAGCCTTCAAATTCTCCCACATTATCCACCCAAACGAAAGAAAGCATACAAACCAACATGAAACCTCAGAACAAGAACGTAAAAGTGAAATGCCAAACAAATACAAAAAGCTGTATCCCACGAAAAAGCTCTCAAGTAATGAAACAAAGGGAGCATCATGCTACAAAGACAGAACAGTATGAACACACCGAAGAAACGGAGATCCCTCAGCTCTCACGTTTGCCCAACATAAATGTGGTAAAACACTTCAGGGCGAAGTGTTTTGTCTCCCACATAAACTCTGTTGACAGATTTTTCCTTCAGCTGTCAGATGATGAACCTGCCATCTTGAAAATGTGTGAAGATCTCATGGCTGTCTCTAGAGATTCCTTGAAGACTACCCAATCTTTGAGAATCAATGATCTTGTTCTTGCTGAGTATGAGGAGGATGGTGCTCTATATCGATCAGTAGTGAAGGACCATGTAGGGACCTGTTTCAAAGTAGAGTTTGTGGACTATGGAAACACAACTGTCATTGGTAAAGAGAAGATCTACACATTACCAAAGGTGTATCTCTCTCAACCAAGATTCAGCATCCCATGCTCCCTGTTGGACACAACCACTTACGAAAATGATGCTTCTTTCACTGATGCTGTAATGGAGAAGCCTCTCATGGTTGAATTTGTCCATCAACGTGGAACTCGTTGGGAAGTAAAGATTGAGGTTCTTGGTGGATCAGTTCCATCACCACTTGAAATAGCCATTGAAAGTAGCACTGCAAAAATAACGGAAGAAGAGACCTCTGTCAAAGTTGGACAAGATGAAACAAGAGCTGAATTTGAAGCTATGACTATTAAAAATGATGTACTCAAACCACGACCTTCTGCCACACTGTCAACGAAACTGATGTTAAAATCCTGCAGACCCTGTTGCAGAACACCAGCCAGAAATAAGAGTGATTCCAATAAGATTAGAAGGAAAATCTCAAAATCTTTTGTCAAAGCAAAGAATGATTGTGCAGATGCAGTCATAACTCAGACTATTCAGGCTAAAGACACAGAGTATGGTGCTGTTCTGTCAGTCTTGCATAATGGAGATTTTTATGTAAGGCTTAATAAGACCAATGATCAGCTTGCTGCATTGGAAAGCCGCATTTTGGTAAATGTACATAAGTATGACATGGTGGCTGAAGAGGATATCAAACAAGATCTTAAGTGCTTAGTTCAGGTACAAAAGGATAAACAGTGGAAGAGGGCTGTTGTGCAACATATAAATCAGGGAAAATGCCAGGTTCTCCTTGTGGATCACGGTGTCACAGAAGAAATTCCAAGTAGCTCCATCCGACGACAGTCTAGCAACATGACAAACATCCCGAATCATGCCATCTTGTGCAGGATGAACTGCCTTGGGTTCACTAAGAACGAATATGCTAACAAAGTGTGGTGTGAAACACTCAAATCAATGATAGACAAAGAATTGAAGCTGGTGTTTCTGTTTCATTCAGAAGTCAGTAACCTTTGGATGGTCGAGGTGGTCTTGAACATTCATCAAATCCCAGCCTCACTGCAGAAAAAAGAAAAAACAAGCACATCTTCTGAACTTATGGACACAAGCCCCCATCAGCTCCTTGCCTTTGCTCCTATTCATATAGACAAACCATACGCTGGCATTGCAGCTGCAGTGACTACTCCCTTTGAATTTTGTGTTGTTCTGGAAGATTTGCTTCTGGTAATGAACAAAGTGTCTATCATGTTGGAAAACCTCCCTGGACAGGTGTCTTCTCTTCCTGATGCCAACATCATCCCTGGTGCTTGCTGCCTGTTGAAATCAGAAACCAAGAACAAGTGGTGCAGGGCTGAAATTGTACATGCTACAGGCTCCACAATTGTTTTAAACCTGGCAGATTACGGCCATTTCGAATGCATCTCATATGATGATGCCACGCTGAAGAGGCTTCCAGAGGAGCTGAGGAAACTCCCGAAGGTGACGTACCCCTGCATCCTGAGAGGGGTGAAGCCAGTTGGACTGGAGGGCCAGTGGACCAATGAGGCAGCCGTTTTCTTTCAGCAGTGTTTGTACCAGAAAGACCTTCAGATCTTCTTCAGAGAGTTTGTGTCAAACACACACTGGAAGGTGGACATTCTGGCCAGTGGTGTCCATGTTGCCAAGAAGCTGGTGGATGCTGGACACGCTAGTTATATAGATGTCATGCTTGGACTGAGGTATGTTCCCATCAATCTGTATTCTTATATTTTAAATGAAACTTTTTATTTTTACACAGCCCGAACAGTTTCCAGCAATTTCCTGTCCTGATTTTTGGCTTCCCTGAGGCTTTTATATTTGATGAATCAATAATTATAAAAATTCCAAATGGACATGTACACTGTGGACCACAATGTACACCACAGCTGTGTAGTAGTTTTGTTTATACTCGTTTTATAATCAAAATAAATGACAAAAAAAAATCAAATTCTCTCATTCCAGTTTCTCAAATTTGACTATTTTCTGGTTCCTTTAGTCTATGATGCTAATAAACTGCTCCATTACAATCAACTGGACAAAACAAGACATTTGAGTTGGTAATTTTTTACCATGTTATGGACCAAACATCTAATAAAATGAATCAAGAAACCAATTGACATTAAATGGTAAAGACAATAAATATTTGTAAACATATTTGTCTATGTATTGCTTGAGCTTACTATTTTTGAAAAAAGTAAGCATTTATTCTATAAATTGGCTAAATCTAAAATAATTATGAAGTTTCATTAAAATCTATGATAAAGACTCATTCATTACTCACATTAAGTTGTTTACCAATGTTTAAATAGCAACAAAGGCTGAAATATTTATCTGCACATGAAAATGAGTCTTGTTCTGTGTGTTTGTGTGTGTGTGTTTTCAACATAATAATCTGCATAAATCTTTCTGCTTCATTCAGGTTCCAGGAGCAGAGCCCCTGTAAAGCCTGTTCTCGAGCCCCTGAGAGTGAGGAAGAGTGTGGCCTGGAAGATGGAGGCTTGGAGAGGAAGTCAGATCTTTTCTTTGAGGTCGCTGATGAACCTGAAGAGAAGATGCCATTCCAGATCTAAACAGTGTAAGAGAGAAATGGTTCAACACAGTTTTGTTTGTAACATTATCTTATGTACATTCGGCCGGTTTTAAAGTTTTCAAAGAGTTACAGTGATGTCAAACATTAACACAATAGAAGTCAGACCTGGACTTAAAGTGCTGAGAAAATTTGTCAAATTAATATTATATTTGTAGCATCAGCCCAGTCAATTTCAAAACAGCCCTTACTCTGAGCTCTGTTGAAATGTCTCTCTCTCTCATTGAGTTTCTTTTTCTTTTAATGTTTTGAACATGTTTAAGTTGGCTATATTAACGTTTCTTCCTCTCAGATGTGTTTAATTAAATATGAATGCTGTGTACAATCGGTACAAATAGGCCTAAATCTTCCTACTTGAATTTAAGATAATTAAATATATATATTTTGACCCCCCAATGTTGACCTGAAGTTGGTGCTCACAGTAGGAGTCATTCAGTTTTATTCTCTTCTGTACAGGTTTCCTGATGTGAAAGCTGCTTGATTTGTACCTCTGCCTTGCACCATGTTTCCTGCTTAGAGTGATTCTCATCTGGTAGCTTCAGATTCTGTCTGTTCTGTGTTTAAGGGTTAAACATTTGCACTTGTAGTGTGGGAGCATCATGGAAAAGGTCACATGTAGTAATTAACATTACTACCTCTAGTTTTCATTAAGACATTATTATATACACTTTCTTTTATACCTTTAAGGTGTAATACATTTTTAGATTAGTTTCAGTGACTCTAAAGATGTACAAAATATTTTCTTTCAATGCGCATTGAGTTAGTTAAATTTAAATATTTTATTATAGTGACCTCTCCATATTTAATTTGTTTTATGAAACTTGTTTACACATGCATGTTTTCAGTAGTTACATTTGTTTATCTCCTTTCAACTGTTAAAGTAACTGTAAAAAAGAACATTTGTTGGATATAACTTTTTGTTTTGATGAGGTTAACAAAATAAAAACAGCCAAGCAGAATCACACGTTTTAAATATATATAATTTTATGTGTTTTAATTGTAGTCGGGTCCAAAATTAAATGCTTATTGATACTTATTTTAAGGTTTCCCAACATCGTGGATGTGCTTTTGTATTTGGAAATTCATTCCTTTAGAAAATACATTATCTTAATTAGCATAAAGGCAGATTATATAAATATATAAATTATTACAATTTTAATGCATAAGTAGGCAATTTATTTGTTGGTGCTATTGCATAAAAATCCTAATAGCCGTTCAGTATATTGTAATTATAAAGTATATGCTTGATATTTGGCATTTTATTGCACTGCTGAAAACGGCTCTGAAAAGAGAAGTTCTCAACCACTCAGAGCTCGTTTCAGTAATTGGCTTGAGATTTGTTCTTTTTACTAGTAGTGGGGTAAAAAGAATTCCAAGTTGACAAGCAAACAGGGAAGTCAATGAAACCAACAAAAAGAAATATATAACGTTGCAAGATGCATGTAAATCTTGGTTCAACATACGAAACATCTTTGGCTTGAAGTTGAACTCGGAGCCATTTATCTCCAGGTCAGGTAACATGTTAACTTTATTTTTGCTCGTATGTAAATGTGTTGTAACTTTAATGTGTGTGTGTTTTGAAGGTTTATTACGTAAAGTTATCATGAAAACGGGTGATTACGGCTGTGCTGGCTACTCAAGTGGCTGGCGTAATTCTTTAAGTCTACTACTAACGCATCATAGGAGACACGAAAAAAAACTACTAGTTTCCAAAAGTAGGAGATGGAAAAGTGTTGTCAGAAGTGGGATTCGAACCCACGCCTCCAGGGGAGACTGCGACCTGAACGCAGCGCCTTAGACCGCTCGGCCATCCTGACATGTAAAACTATAGTCGATAAGATTTATTGATAAAGACACAACGAATATCAATGTCAACAATTGTGACTGAAGCGGTCTTGCATCTTTGTGTTGCGATTTCCTGACGCCTAATGTGTCATTTAACGTTACACGCTTAGAGGAAGATGTTCATCCCGCTAACTAATGTTCGTTCTTTTTATTAAGAATCGCTAAAACACTTAAAACGGCGTTCATGTTTGTTGGCTGATAAACTTAGACTAAATGTTTACTTATGCGTTATTAGGACAAGACACCATTAGAACTGAGTCCCGTATGGATCCACGTGAAGACGCTCAGTGTCATGTAATAAATACAACCGGTGACAAAGGGACACATCCGCCTCCGCCGTCCTCTGGAACAATGCGTCAACACGACCGCCATCTTGTGTCGGGGATACCGCGTATACTTACTACATAAGTTCATCGAAACAACTGCTTTAACACTATATACAGCAGTTTAATTGATATATTTTTTAAATATAAAATCATACATGGAGCTATATTAATTTTATTCGGATTTGCATTTTAATCTATTTATTTTACTTAAACATTTTGTTTATTATGTTAATTATTTCACTTTCAAATGTGTTTTTCTTTTTTGGGTGAAATATAATTATAACCCATTCTGCTAATTAGTTTGAATGCACATATAAACAAATCTACATATACCAAATATGCCCTTTCCACGTATATGATTAATGATATTTTCGTGTTGTGTCGTGCACAAATAGCCGTTGTGCCATGTTTTCTTGCATGAGCGGTTTCAGATAAATCGGCCATCTTATCAGGTTTGAACTAACTAAATCGAACTTATTTCACATGACAATCAACATACTGTCCATGTCTTAGTTGATCCGAATGTCATACACGCATGTTTGTGAGTGACCCATTAGCTTAGGGGTAAATCTAAATGGGGCCACCAAGATAAACATTACTTTTCCAAAAAATATTTAATATATCAAACTAACTGCATTATTTCTGATGGGATGGATCAGCTCGATCGGCCGGGTAAAACGCGATTGGTCCCGTCGTCCATCATTGTTCTACAATGATGAACGACAGGACCAATCGCGTTTCGCCATTTCCAATATTGAATAATGGTCCTCAGCCAATCACCATCCCTGTTCTTCAACATTCAGTTACGTCATAAAGCAGGTCCACCCGTCGCCTGAAGAAGGCGTCTACAAACTAAATCTGCCCTTATCGAGCAATTGACGCTCAATGACACTTTTAACACTACTTTTGTGTTTTCTGGGATATGGTGAGTATGTACACATTCATGACAGTACTATCTGATGTTAATGTATAAAAATAACTCTGCTTCGTGAATCATGTGATTTAGTGTTAACGGTACCACTACCCGACAGTAAAATAAGCTGTTTTCGATGTCAGTGTTTCTCAAAAGTTCCAGATGACAGAAGAACTAATATAATTAGTTGTATGTATTGTTGAGTTAAGCTTTTACATTTTAATTAGCTAGTTTTGTGCTGGATAACACGGAACTTCCAGTCATTCTCGTCAGCTAGCTTATGCTAGCGATGTTTTCTGTTGTTTACTGTATGCTAGCTCCTTAGCCAACGACGGTCATTAAATGCTATTACTGCGTGACAGCGTTGGTTTTAGTCGTGGTATTGTATTTCTATTTTATCAATTTATTTAGCAATTGGAAAGGCTTGATTTCACTGGGATTTATTACTGCAGTTGTTAGTCAGCCAGTAGTGCTAGCTTAACATTAAGTTAGCTGTTTAACAGCTGGTCTGTTTACAATGATGTTTAAAGCACTACAGACCACATATAAGCCAGTCTAGACCTAAAATTCTCCTAGTGATCGCTGTAGCGCTGGAACTACTCGCTGTGAAGGAAAAAATACGTAACTAACATTACAACGTTACTGCGACACTTTTACCAAGAGACATTACAACTCAGACATTGTCATTCTGTTAACAACAAACCTATAATAAGGGTTGTCTCTTGTTAAAGGGTTAACAGCTCTATACTACTACGGATGAGCTTATACATTTAGAATATAAATAACAGCTGTATAATGTATTGGATGAGCCTGTATATTAGTAATGGAAATCAGTTGCATTGATTGTGAAGAATGCCAAACACACTCCTTTTTTATATCTGGCACCAAAGGCCACATCATCGAAGACGCACAAGGCAATGCCAGAGGCTGTCTGGATGGAACGCCTGAAGAAGTTTGCTGGGACAGGGACATGGCCTGAGGGCAACAGGCCAGCACCCAGGCACAAACGTGGCATGAGCTCTACCAAAGGGTATGGGTCTATTTATTAGTCATTACTACAATGCACTGGCATAAACTGGGTCTGCTTTATTAATCCAGTCTTGGATTTTAAACAAGATCTCTGTAACCAAACACACATCACATGTCAATGAAATGCAATTAAAGTCCAAACTGTTGTTTTTAGATTGAGAAATGCCCTTTGCAGTCACTGTGAGGAGTTGCACCTGTGGATTCCACTCACAGAAGGTAGGACTAGCCCTACTAGTCGGTCTGGTAGTAGTAGTGTGGTACCAATGTTATCTCACCTACTGATCTATATCTATTTTGTATTGGAACAGCAGTCATCTGCCACACCACAGCCCTCTGCTGTGGGTGCTGCACAGGCTCCAGCTGTCCAGGGGACGCCACCACAGGCTCACCAGGGGACAAGGCCAGAGGCTCCAGCTGTGCCAGCTGCCCAGGTCCCTGCAGTGGGAGCTGAAGGCCACAAGCACGTGACAACCACTGCATTTGTCTATGGTATTAGTTTAGTTTTTGACATTCATAAATTGGCCGCTGATATCTTATGTTTCAATCACTGAATGGCCTCATGAAACGGGCCTTTGTTTTTTTTCTTTCAGTTCAACAAGCCACAGTTTGGTGGTCAGCATGGTGCAGCTGCAAGGCCAAATCTTGCTGTGGCCAGGAGACAGACTAAGGTAAATTGGGATCAGATGGTAATTGTGGAAAAGGTGGTTGTTGATAGAAACTACTTGCATTCTGTTTTACAGACACAAGGCACAGAGGGCCAGTCTTCAGTCTCTTCAGCTCCGGTGAACACTGCCTTCTCAGTGAGTTTATTTATTTTAAGCTAGAGCATTATTGGTAGTTCTACACTTTCTATGTACATCATCAATGATTTCAATATTCTACATAACCTTTTTAGACTCCACCACACTCTCAGACAGAGGCTCCGGTAACAGTGCCGGTGGTAGCTGCTGCTGTGTCAGTAAGTGATTTAACATTTTGTCACATACACAATGTCAGCAGTGTATTTCACTTATACAAAATATTATTTCACATTCTTTTGTGTTTGTGTATCCAAAGGATGAATCCAGGGCATCACAGCTCCTGTCCCCTCCTTCAGCCCCACAGCTGCCACGTCTGTGGGCAGAGGGATTGCCGGCAAAGGACCATGCATGGATGGTGAAAGCCCTCTTTAAGATGGGGGCCAAGGGGAAACTGGAGCTTCAGGACCCCCTGAAGCTGTGGTACCATCCTCCTCAGCCAAGCAACCTATACCACCAGGCACCATCACCAAGATGCTCACTACTTGTCCGGATGCCATACAAGTTTTGGAAAGTGAAAGCGGTGGTTATCAGCTGACTGGGGCAGGGCTCCCCAGTTCTACAGTAGAGAGACACACGCGGTGGATTTTGGATGCACTTCACATGCTTCCTCTGAACCTGCCAGATTTCATCTAGCCTCTCTACATCGAACAAGGGAACTCCAAGGGAGTCGTTGCCACGGGGTCCCCTAAGAATAGCGAATAGCTCCTCCAAGAGCCTGATGGTTGGGTCTTCTCTGCCTCCGCCGGCTGTGGAGAGCCCTCTCTTCCCTGGTCAGGTGTCTGTTGATGTCCACTGAAGACAGACCCTGGGTCTGAAGCTGCTGAGCTTGATGAAACGGTGTCAAATCCTCTGCATCCCACTCAAAAATACATGCTGATAGCTGTGCCGTGAATGCTGGATACAGCTGATGGGCATTTGTTATACAGGCCAGACTGATCCGACTCATGAAGTGGCAGATATCCAGCCTTACCACGAGGTCTGGCCAGCTGCTGAATCTTTCCTGCAGCTTGGTTGTTTCTATTGCTGCACAGCAGACACAGTCAACATAGAGAGCAGCAGGGGGACCCACACCAGCCTGGGTATACCTCCTCACCAGGTCTACTGCCATCTGGTCCAAACCGGCTCCCTCCTGAGCGGTTAGCACACTCATTAATATCTGGCCATACTCGTTGCTGATGGATGTCAGCCAGAGAGCTGTGCCCTTAGCTGTCCCAGCCAGCTTCTTTATGATCTGAAGCACATAGAACAGAAACACAGACCACTAAATATGAACATTTTAATGAAGCACAGACAACGGTTCATATCAGTGGCCTATTTTGCAAAAAATAAGATTACTCACCCTTTCTTGTGGAGTCCATTTTCCAGATGCTGCCATATGTGGGTGTAATGCTGGCCTGATGTCCTCCAGCCTGGTTAAACTGTCCTGTAACCGGACAGGAGCCACTTGCAGCTCGGCATAACAGCACGCTCTGGGGTCTCAGGGAAGGTCACAGGCAACAGCGCAGGGCGCTGGAGGAATGCCACACATTTATTGGTGTAGCGTGCCACACGTTGTAGCCACTGTTCTACAAATCCAACCGGTGACAAAGGGACACATCCGCCTCCGCCGTCCTCTGGAACAATGCGTCAACACGACCGCCATCTTGTGTCGGGGATACCGCGTCTACTTACTGCATAAGTTCATCAAAACAACGGCTTTAACACTATATACAGCAGTTTAATTGATATATTTTTTAAATATAAAATCATACATGGAGCCATTTTTGTTCATTTCTATTCAGATTTGAATTTTAATCAATTTATTTAACTTAAACCTTTTGATTGGAGTGTTCTTTTTTTCATTTTTAGGTTAAATATAATTATGATCCGTTCTAATTAGTTTGAATACATTTTCAATTTTAACTTTCATATGTTTTGATATTAGGGATCCCATTCCTCTCAGTTGCATGCTTTATCTTTTCAGTTTCAGATCTTATTTTTACAGTTTCATTTTTTTTTTTTCTGGTTTCATATTTTGCTTTTCACGTTCAGATCTTCCTTTTTCAGCTTCAGACTTCTGAAGTGGGGGGTGTGGCATCAACTGAAAGGCATGTGGAATCATGACAAATGGCTTGATTAAATGGCTGTTTGTCATTGCTAGCTGAAAAAGTAAGATCTGAATTCCACATCAACACTGGCATGTTTGAACCTGAACTTTTATGGGCCCTGGTTAAAGAAAAAAAACTCATCCACACCACTAGTGTGATGGCACCGCAAATCCACCTCAAACAGTGTGATGCACATGTTAAAGCACTAGATGGTGATAGCACTCCTAACAGTTTGGGATTCCATGTCACCTGCTGGTGATGGTCCACTGTGTTTTCTTAAATCCAAGGTCAACACAGACGTCTACCAGGAAGTTTTAGAGCACTTCATGCTTCCTGTTGCTAACCAACTTTATAGAGATGCAGATTTCATTTTCCAACAGGACCTGGCACCAAAGCTACTAGTATCTGGTCCAAGGACCATGGTGTCCCTGTTCCTAATTGGCCAGAAAACTTGGCTGACCTTACCCCTGTAGAAAATCTATGAGGTGTTGTGAAGAGGAAGATGTGATACACCAGACCCAGAAGAGAGAATGTAGAAGAGCTGAAGGCCACTATCAGAGCAACCTGGACTATCCTAACACCTGAGCAGTTCCAAAGACTGATCGACTCCATGTCATGCCACATTGCTGCAGTAATTCAGGTAAAAGGAGCCACAACTAACGAGTGCTGCACATGCTCATACTTCTCATGTTCATACCTTTCAGTTGGCCAACAATTCTAGAAATAATTTTTGTATCAGTCTTATGGAATATTGTAATTTTCTGAGATACTGAATTTTGGATTTTCATTGTCAGTTATAATCATCAAAAGTAAAATAAACACTTGTCTGTGTGAAATGAATGTATACACTATACAAGTTTAACTTTTTAATGCTGTTCTAATTACATGACCAGCATCTGTACCAAAACATAAGTGAAAATGAAATGAAAATAAATCATTCAAACTAATTAAAGTGGATCATATTTATATTTAATCTGAAAAACAAATGTACACTTTTTATTTTGAATGTGTTGATTTATGTCCCTGAATTCAAGATAAAAAAATTGATGAGAATTTCACTTTAAATTTTTATTTTTTCCAAGTTCAAAACATTTGACCCAATATTAGTTCAATGCAACACAATCTATTATTACTTCATTGACAAAAGACGACACTTCCAGCCTGCACTGTTGAAAAATCTGTATTTATTAATGATTTACAAAAGGCTAAACATGAAACCATTTAAATGATTCAGTTCATTTTGAAACCTAAAAAGGATTTGTTGTGGTTGAGGGCGGAGACGTGTCTGGTGGTTTTACAGGTCAGTTCTAACAGCATCTTATCACTTGGTGTAAAGTTGGTTTTAAGTGGAGGCTCCTGGAGAGAAAATAGAATAAATCCACACACAGGATGGAGTCACTCAAACAAACTGCAGAAGAGAAATACATTTGAAACATCACTTTTTGGGGGGAATAAAAGAAAAAAACCAAAGGGACTATGGGTTGAAGTGCATTTTTTTTTTTTTTACGTCAGAGCATAAACACACACACAGAATTTCCACAACCCCATTCACCATCGCTGCTGCTCTGCTGATGTAGAACCATATATATTTATATTCATCACCTCGACTCCATTCCTAAAAAATAAAACTCCCTCCTATTACAGCTATTATAAAAAACAGCTGGACTTTTCTGTCTCTAGCGAACAGATTATTTCCACAGTATGTGAGGTCCCAAATGTAATCCACTTCTCAGAACAGTTTGCTGATACATATTTTATATCAAAAACAAGTGTTTTTGTGCAAGTCAGTTTTTTTCCCACAAGGTTTGAAATAAATATTTGTTAAGCAAAGACAGATTTAAAGAGTAGTTGAAATTTTCTTTTTTTATTGTGAAAACCAACAATTACAGTGTGAGTGAGTTCTTTTCTGACTTGAATTCAGGGTACAATCAGTCAAATTAATCCCACACAACTCTGCAAAAAAATGACTATTTGATTAAAACAAATACAATTAAATTTACCTTAGGTTGGGGCGAAAAAAAAAAACATTTAAAAATTTGACTCCTCTGATTGTGAGGAGCAGCGGGGAGACAGTCCAGTTTTGGCAGAATTTCCTGTTGGACTTTCTGAAACCAAAATGCTGTTAAATCACATTAGTGTTGAAGTTTTAGTAGCATGGCAGGTTTCTACAGTAGTAAAAGAGTGAGACAGTTGTGGACCCAAATATTTACAGTAATGTTGTGCACTTAAAGATCCTTCTCTGGACTGTATAAGATCCTCCTCTGGAGAATCCTCTGAAGTTTTAATCTAAAACATCACACACAAAAAAAAAAATCCCATGCTTTCTTGCTACGGAATGAAATAACAGTGTTTTCACTCACTGAGAATTAAATTTAAAAAAAAAAAAAGAAAAGAATTGGTCTGGAGCTCAACCGTGGGCATTTCTGCTGGCAAGGAGGAAATTAAAAGTGTGAAAATAACATGATGCTGAAAAAAAGCATTAAAATAACACCATAAAATTGTTCATATTTCAGTAAGCTATTAAAAAAAATTAAAATGAGCAGAAACCTTTCTCTGACTGTCGCCCCAAGAACCATTTTATAAACAAAAAATATATCCCCCTTTGTCATGTGATTCTCAAATTCTCACTAGATATAATTAAAACTTTTATACAGTGCTTTATCATTATATATCTTTGACAGACCTTAACGAGGGGAATACATTTTTAAGCCATAAATGTCTCTCCTATTGCCACGATATAGCTACGTCAAAAAAGTGAATGGTCCAGTTATTCGATGATTAAAATCATAAAATAAAACGGGGAGAACAACAGAAACAGGAGGAGACGGTCAGTGGAAGGGGGAAGCGAGCGCCGGCTCTCGACCCCGAACGGGGTCCCGGAGGCACCTCGACGTTGCCGTGGCGACGCCGGTGTCGAGGTGGCGCCGGGAGGCGGAAAAGGCTCGGGTCGGCCGCTACTTGGTGTTGAGCTCGTTCTCCAGCTCCATGAGTTTGCGTGAAGCTTTGACCTTGTTGGAAACCTCCTTCCCCTGAGAGAAGAGACGCTGGCGCTCCTTGAAGGTCAGATTCTCCGGGGGGCCGCCGGGGATCGAGTTCTCCTGCTCCTGACTACAAACGCGAGAAAAAAACCCGACATCAGTAAATATGGTGGTGAAGAAGCGACCGCCCTTCTAACTACAGTAGCTGTATCCTCATCTCCAGTTTTTATACAATTATTTCCATTAGCATCTCATCATCTCAATCTCAAGATTGAACAAAAGTCTTTTTTAATGTGACTGATGATGTGAGTCTGATGATGTGACTTCCTAGAAGTAGGATTAGTAGCTCTGCATTGCAATATCTGTTTTTTGTTAGTTTATGTATTTTTATTATTTATTACTCTTATGCCTCTATATATATATATGCATGCAGGTAGTTATGTCTGTATTTAGACATTATATATATATATATATATATATATATATATATATATATATATATATATATATATATATATATATATATATATATATATATATATATATATATATATATATATATATATATATATATATAAAACCACAGCAAAAAATAACATATGTAAGTGGTTTTATATATATATATATATATATATATATATATATATATATATATATATAAAAAACCACTTACATGTTATTTTTTGCTGTATTTTGTTTTATCAAAAAAAAACTGAACTAGAGCTTCTGCCAGCTGTGATGTCCTCTGTTTCTATGGTAACCCTAATATGAGCATAAAAACATGAAAATGACTAAATTTTGCAAGACTGTTTTGAAAAAGGTAATCTAGAGGCATCGAGTGGTGATGATGTAGGTTGTTAAACACAGTGGAACTGACTGAATTATACACATTATGAATAGTATTTGCCACTAGCTGCTGCTAAATCTTCCACTGGATTTAAGATGTTTCCCACTGTTTCATGTTTTAAACCTCTACACACAAGTTGTCATTTCTTAGTGCTGCAACGAAACTAAAATGTCTTTTTTTGTCCAGACCAACAGTCGAAAACCAACAATCATCAGTTTAATGTTATAGAAGAGTAAAGAAACCAGAAGCTGGAACCAGAGAATTTGGACATTTTCAATTGATTGTCAAATTAGTTGGCAATGAATTGACTAATCATTACAGCTCTAATCCCAATGAAATAATTATTTAAAAAAAAAAAAAACGATAATATTTTGAGTCTGTTCCACTATTCTGTTGTGTTCTTCAGTCTTTGAGAGACGAGAGCAACGAGACGACTCACCTCTTCGTCCATTTGTCCCGCGGGTCGTTGTAGACTTCTCCTGATCCTACAACTCCTGCTGAGTTTCCAGTGTACGAGTTAAATCCTAAATACCAAATTCGGGGTCACACAGCAAACAGACAGAGCAGAAAAACACCAGTCAGCAACTTTCACGCGGCTCAGGGTGACAACGGAAAACACGTGAAGCAGAAGCTGCTGTGTGACGGCTGCCAGGATCTCTGCTGCTCCGCTTTTCTTCCACCGCTTTAAAAGCTGGGGACGGTATCAAACGGCCGTGAGCAGAAACCCTGGTCGCCGGGTTCCAGCAGCTTCCCCGAGAGACGTCACTTCGTTTCCCACAGACCGAAGCGGCAGGAAGAAGAAGAGTCCAGAGCAGCAGCAGAAACTATCAGGTGGTTAGAGTTGAGCAGCGAGCAGGAAAACACGTTCAACAGCTGTTTAGAGGCCATTCAAAGCAGCAAATGGTCTGTGGAAGAGTCGCTGGGATCAGAGGCCGAGGTCACGTCCAACATGTTTAATGTTGGACGCTCATCAATCATTATTTTGTATTATTATGTATTTATTCATCTTTTTTTGTTTGGGAAATTTTTCTCTTTTTTTATTTTTGGAATTTTTTTCTTAGCAAATTTTCCTTTTGGATTTTTTTCATTTGCATGTTTTCTTTGCAAATCTTTCTTTTTTGCTAATATTTTTTGTTGTAATATTTTTTTGCAACCCCCCCCCCACAAAAAAAGCCAAAAGAAGCGTCCTTAAAAAAAGAAAGATTTGCAAAAAATATCTGCAAATAAACTAATTAATTAAAACGAAATCCTAAGTGACAGACTCAAAGCCTTTAGATTAGACATGAAGAGGGTGACCTCGACCTTTGACCCTGAAGGATACGACTGTTAATCAGTGGGTTCATGTGTCCCTGTGTCTTTATCAACCTGAATAAGCCGAACCCCAAAACTGATTTGGTTCCTGAGTCTGCAGACTTTTATTTCCAAACTAATCCTCCTGGAAATCTACAATCTTTATAAAGTTAGATTTCATATTCTTGTGTCAACAAACCTCATGAAAAGACCAGAAACAAATATAAACGGATCCTCTGCGTATACAAAGATTCATATCGTTCATTTTATTCCTTTGTGCCACAATCTACTAAACTAATAAATAAGAAGCTGCGACTATTAGTCAATCTACTGTCAAACCAATAACACTGATAGTAAACGGTTTTATTTATAGCTTTCACATATTTTATTGTAACATGTTCTATTCTCTGTCTCATTTTGTTTTACAGTGGTTTACAACACATTAAGCTACACTTTTCAAAGCTATAGAAATAAACTATATTGTCTGAAATGTCCAACATTTTTGGACAATAATCTGCATATTAATAATAATTCAATGATCTCTGTAGATTGTTGTGATTCTCTTCCACATACAGTACTAAAATAGTCCGAAGTGTTTTTGTAATATGTGCAGAATAACTTGATATAACGTTCATCAACATTTTATAGGCAGCGTCAGAAATGTAAAAAGATGGATTTGGTTAGTTTTGGTCTTTTCGTGGGATTTGCTGACTGTCAGAAAAAACACTGAATAATTCAAAGATTTCAAACTGCTGCGATTCCTCTTTTCACTTCAAGCAGAAATGGGGAACTAATCAGAGAATGAAACCCTGCAGACTCAGTGATGGACACCGCAGGCTCAGAGCCACACCGGATCAAAACAGTCCACTCTGTCTCTGGTTTCACCCATTTATTGGAAACAGAGGACGGATCCTGCAGGACGGCAGCAGGAAGTGGAGACCGGATCCCCCTCAAACTGCCCGGGACCTGAGAACGGCCTCCAGTCCGCTTGGTCGCGTTTCAAAAAACACAAGTGGTGCGTCTTAAAGCTCATTGGCCCGGTGTTTTAGCGAGGAGCCGCGGGGTCGCTGCAGTTCAGGAACGCAGACACAGCGACAGGGTGTGAACCCAGATACATTCATCCAGCTGGCAGCTTCAGCCTCTTCTCTGGGGTTTTTATGAAAATCTCAAGTGTAGTTTGGGACTGGATCAAGCCGGGTCCCACTTCAGCCCCCGAAACCACATAAACACAAACTGGCTGAGAACAAAGAAACCGCAGAGAAACAACCCTGGACTCACATTCCTCTGTGGAGCCACGAGAGATGGAAAATTATACTTCTGGCACTAACGCTGAAAATTCTTTAGATTCACAAAAAAAAGTCTAAAAAATAGTCATCGACTGGCTTTTCTTTTATTCTTAAAGGTTGTGAATGTTTTTCTTTGACTCTGGTTCAGTTCTGGCAGAGGCCAGAAGAAGCTCAACATCTCTGTTTTGGGTTTTTCTTGACAGAGTTTCCATCGCTGCAAATTAAAGAGTCTAGACCTGCTCTGTGTGAGGAGGACGGAGCAAAACTCCTGCTGCGATCTGGAGATTTATTGACTGGACATAAGAGGCGTTAAAACTATTTACATTCATTACTCATTACTATAGATACTAGGGTTTAAAAATACCTTTGATGAAGTATCGACTGGTGTTTTTTACTAAAGTTTAAGTACTAAAGTACTAGTTTCCAAACCACTACATTTGGAAATATCACTGCTTCAGTTTTGTTCTTCAGTCTTCCTCCTTATTCACTTTCATTTGAAGCTGAATTATGTTCATGATTTAAAACTAGGGTTTAAAAATACTGAAATATCAACTCAGGCTTATTACTCAAGTGAAAGTGTGAAAGTTCCAGTTTCAAAACTAAACTAAAAGTAAAAGAAATGAAAAAGATTGTTAAAATACATGAGCTGGGATCATTTTTTGGCAGAATTTTAGCAGCTTATGTGCTTTAAAATTATTGGAACAGGTAAAATGAGTAAAATCTATTAAATATAACAATAATGAGAACAAGTGATTTTTAGGCAGAAGTAACCTTTAACTCCGTATATATATATATGAGCTGTCATCACATATTCATGTGTTGTATTGTCCTTCTAAAGGCATTTTAACAGTGGTAAAAAGGGTCTGGATTGGTTGTAAAAGGCTACAGAGCAGGTCAAATAATGCTGTTTCTGGCAGTTCAACAGGTTCATGAAGACAAACTGGAATGAATGAGCAGAAATAACAACAGTTTTGGGGTAGAAGTCAAAATAATGACTCCGGTAAAGTACAGATACACACAATTAAACCAAGTTACTCGACACCTTAGCTTTGTTGTCTAGTTGATGCATTTCCTGGATTGTTTCTCTGGTTTTAAAGTTTCTTGGTTTCAACGAGATGAGTTTGTGGAAGCTGCCAGCTGTTCAAATCACACAGCAATCAACCACATGTTTGCGGTTTCTGTGACATATGAATCTGCACACTCGGGCATCTTCTGAAGGAGGAGGTTTAGTAAAAAGCTGCAGCGTTAAGACAGCACACACACACACACACCTACACACACACACACTCCTACACACACTCCTACACACACACACACTCCTACACACACACACACTCCTACACACACACAGAGCAGGAACAGGCAGACAGACAAACATCCATGACAAGAGAATAAAAAGGAGCAGTGGAGGAGGTTAAACAGGAAGCAAAGCAGGAAGTGAAGAGGTAAATAAAAGGTGCAGGTGCAGCCTGGCAGGAGAAAGCAATAGACATCGAGCCGGTTACTGGAGCAGCCAGTGCAGTGTTGTGTCTAAGTGTGTGTGTTTGGGTGTGTGTGTGTGTGTGTGTTGGGGGTGAAACATGCAGATTTTCTCTCTGAGAGGGAGGAAGGGGAGGGGCAGGGTGGGGGGGCTGGTAGTTAGTGGGACGTTTGTTTTCTGACTTTGAGGACAACACAAAGTCTCCTGAGGGAGTGTCTGGGAGTCTGAGAAGCAGCGGGATGAAGGGGGTGGAGCTAAGGTTCAGCAGGTCGTCAGGTGGCCGTGACGCTCGAGCTCAAGTTTGTCTGTGGTCGTTCAAACCGTGAAGTTACAGCTTCGCTACGTTTCTGCTTCTAATCCTTCAAAATAAAAGTCTTGTCGCCGCCAACGTTTCCGTAGCTTTCCCAGCTTTTCCTCTTGATTAAAAACATTTTTTCCCACACTGCTGATTCTATTTTATCCCCATTTGATTTTCTATTTTTTTGTTTCAATTGTATTTAAATGTGTTTGCATTTTGTCCGAATACTTTTTCCTTGTTAACTGCTGCTGGGTCTTAAGTATTAGAAGTCAATAAATCAATTTGGAGAAAATTAGGACCCTTATAAAGTATTAAAAAATCTTGATCATGATTTTATGAGGCATTACATTTTGTTGATATTTAATCTTTGTCCAAAGACTGTGACTTGTTGTGAGCCAAGATATATTTTAATAACCTTTGCCTTTGGTTTTATTTAGTCTTTCAGCTTTATGTTCACTTTTAGATGTTTTGGAGGCAGTTTATTGGGTTCTGGGGTAAGTTTAAGTGGTTCTGGAGGAGGTTTAAGGGTTTTTTAGGACCTTCTGGCACAGGTTTTATAGGTTTTATGGGAAAAACTTCCATTTTTTATCATTTATTTCTCAGTTGAATTATATTTAAAGGAAAACTGCTTTTAAAACAAAGGAAAACCGAATCACTACATTATAATTATCATGATGATCTCAATATTGACCAGATTCTTTTATGATGGTTCTATAGATTTAATTGCAGCTGTTTATTAAGTTAAAGCTGTTTTGCTGATTACTGCTGGAAGTACTTTAAGAAGGTCTTTAAAAAGTCTTGGATTCCTGCATAAACCCTGGATGTGATTTTTTTGGAGGAAAAAAAAGCAAGCGTTTAATTACTTCTACTAACTGTGAGTCTTATTTTGCACAACCTGTTTTTCTCAGCTGAGATATTTTGGGAGTGAAACCTGCCAGCTGACTGCAGCGTGACCTCTAACTTTAGATATATCATTTTCCTTCTGCGGAAAAGCAAAGATTCATATCTTGACATAAAAACTGATAACGGATGAACCAAGAAAGACAAGAAAAACATCTTCATCGTTTCATACCTGAATTTTTAAAGCAACCACTTGACCTAAAAAGCTGGAGTTAATGTAGCCATGAGGAACGGCCACCAGGAGGAGCCGCAGACAAACAAGAGCTGCTGCTGCTGCGTGTTTACATGTTTATGTTTATGAATGACAGCTGATGCTTTTGTTGAGTGATTGTTGAGGATGTGAAGCCAGTGGTGTGTCTCCTTCCCGTTAAAGCCAACACCGCTAAGCAGAGCCACGGGGCAGGAAGGAAGGAAGAAGAGGGGGGAGGGGCGGGCGGGCGGGCTGACGGTTGGCCCCGCCCTCTCCCCCCATCTCCCCTCCCTCCGATTCCAAAGCAGCAACCAACCAGACACAAAGGATGCGGCGAGCGACAACACCAACAGTACTATGATTGACTCTGATGGGTCTCAATCTGCAGCGTGATTATCGATTGCTTTTCCTGTTCACTAGTGCTAATCAGGGAGGAGGAGGAGGAGGTGATTGGAAGAAGATGGAAAATAAAACGTCTAGGGACAGGAGGAGGTGTTCAAACAAACAAACAAACAAACCAACCAACCAACCGACAGGAAAAACAAATTACAAATCTGATTTGCTTGAGGAGAGGGAGGGAAATTTCCACATATATAAAAATAAAGCGATGAATGAAGAGTCAACATCTTTGCTGACGACATGATAATTTGGGAAAAAAACATGTTTAAAAAAAAGAGGAAATGAACTACTGGAAAAGAGGAAACAGCTCTAAACCATGAAGGCTGGTAAATGAGCATATGAGTGATGAGAGGGAGGGGCGGGAGCTGGCGAGGGCGCTGTGGCGAGCCTGACTCCTCCTCCTCCTCCCCGCTCGCCGTTTCTACCTTTAATGCCTCCCGGGGGGACAGAGCTGGGTTTGGCAGGAAGGGGGGGGCCTGTACTGTTGGAGTTGTTGACCGGCGGCTGGAACGACGCAGACAGGAAGATGCCGTCGGAAAGAGGGCGGGGCTTGCGCGCAGTGGGCGGCGGCTGAGGTCGGCTGTGGTTAGACGCGGCGGAGGCCGGGAGGTCGCCGTACGACTTCCGGGTCGCCGATAGCTTCACCTGACCTGATTGGCCGCCGCCACTTGCCGCTTTCGTGGCCTCCTCATCGTCTTCCTCGTCGCCTGCATAGGAGACAAACTTGGCGGTGTAGAGCGTGTCGGGGGAGGCGACCTGGGTTTTGAGGTAGGAGGTGTTTCTCTGTGGGGGTGGCGGGGGGGTGTTAGTAGGGTTGTTGGGGGTGGGGGGTTGGTAGTCCCGAGGCAGCGGTGGCCGATACAGACCGGCCGGCTCGTCTGGCGTCAGCAGCTTTCTCTCCGCCTCCTCGTGCTGCCGGCGCCGCCCGGCCTCCAGGCGAGTGTAGTACTCCTCCTCCTGTCTCCTCTGAGGAGGGGGGAGGGGGGACAACCTGTTAGTACGCTGCGCTCTGATTGGCTCTCACCTCAGCACTGGATGCTAAACTTGGAATTATCTGCTCTACCTCAACACAACATCAAGGATTGATGTCATCAACCAATCAGAACACTCAATTAAAGGTACAGTGTGTAAAACTTGATAGAATTGGAATTTAATATTTATAAGGCTATTTTAATTAGTATAATTTGCATTATTATTGGCTTATATTGAGGGTTTTTTTCTTATCTATATAGGCTGTTGGCTGCAATTCGCAACTTCACCACTAGTCACCAGAAAACTACACACTGTACCTTTAATAGTGTTTCATAATTTTTTTTTCTTTTTTGACTTGTCTTGTATTTCTCTAATGTGTTTTTTCCACTTCATGGTACTGGATCAACTCGACTTCTTTTCTTCTTTACTTGTCTTTTTTCCTGTTTTCCTCGAGATAAAACCCTGCAACTACTGACTATTCTGATAAGTGATTAATATATTGATTACTGAAACAATTATTCAATTAGTTGTTTGGTGCATGAAATGGTTTAAAACGTTAATCACTGTTTCTCAAAGCTGAAGATTCCATCTAAAATGTCTTTTTTGTCCTACAGAAACCAGAAAATCAGTCCTGAGAACCTGAAACCAGAAAATTTGGACATTTTCTTCTTAAACATGACTCAACTCCATTAATCCATTATCAAAATATTTGCCAATTAATGTAAAAGTTAGCATATAATGGACAAATCGTTGCAGCTCTATTGGACAGACACTATAATAATAAGATAATATATTGTTTGTTTCACCTTTCATGCAACATTTTCTGATAACAGCCTGATCAAATAAATAAGTAAATTTAATATCTGGACAAAAGACATTTGAAAATATGGATTTTGATGTTTTCACTGGAAGGTGTTCTGAAATAAAAAGAATTATTTTGTGAAATTTTACAGGCTAAATGATTCAATAATTCTCATTGATTACATTGTTGCAGCTCAAACACTTCTCTTTCTCATGCTGCTGCTGTTCAGTCAGTTCAGGGTTTCTTGTTTCAATTATTTTAAGACTCCAGACTTTCTATTGAACGTCATCAAAGAAGAGAAATTGGCCCAAAATCGATACGACACCTCTTCTTTGTTTCTGAAACAGCAGCGTTTTTATTTATCCAATCAGCAACATACAATCACTAATTTGAGTCGAGTTGAGCCGGCACCACATGCTGCGACGCCGCTGGCCTGACAGAGCTATCTGGTCTTCATCTATCTGGTCTTTACAGGATGTTGGACCCTGTTCTGCAGACACGAGACCACCCTGTCTCCCACCATCACTCCCTCCGTGTACGTGTGTGCGTGGTTTTGCTGTGTGTCCTCGGTTTACGCTGCTCGCTGTTTGATCCCGGCCCACCTGGCCTGAGCTCTGAGCGTCTACACATGAAGCTAGGCTGGAGGAATGTGTTTAAGGTTTTCTGGGTCTTGGAGCCCGACCAGCGGACATGTGCTGAGTTTATCTTCTGGTTTATGGTCCGTTTCATGTCTCGGGGCCCGGTTGTGTGTCGTCAGAACAGATAACGTGTGGAGTCGTGTTCTGTGGGTGAAGCCAAGCTCCTTTTGATGGATCAATTGGCCCAGTAGGAATCTGAAGAAACTTGGAGGGATTAGTGGGTGCGTTTTTTTTTTTTTTTTTTGGAATGAGTGGGTGGTTTTCTGAAAATGTGCGGTATGGATGGTTGAGGGTATGAGGCGGGCGGGTACAGATGTGTGCGTGTGGGTGTGTGTGTGTGAACTTAATGGAGAGGTTGTGGGGAAAGTGGGAGGGTGGGCGGCATTCTCCTCAAATATCTGAAGCGATGCTGGATGAGATGGTAAATTAAAGTAAAATACTGGAGAAAATCATAACTGCTTCCCTCAAAACAACTGAAATAACTTCCTGTCAACAACAACAACAACATTGACAACAACAACAAGATGGGGGTCCCATGCTGAAGGTGGGTGGGAGCACTTAACATCTCAGCAAAAAGTTACAGAGGGTGGGTGGGGGTGGGTGCACAGGATGAGGACATGCAATTGGACATATTAACAACAGTTCATACATGCTGAAAACAACAAAAACACAACTTTAATCTCCTTGAGCACTGCTATCCATACCTTTAGCTCTACCAAATAATTCAATCATTCATTTTATGGAATTAAATATGTTAAAATCATCTAGTTTTGTTTCCTGATGTTTAAAGTAGCAGTGGTCTGATCAGACGTCTGCAGCTCACAGGACAAACACCAGAAAAATGACGTCATGGTGAAGTCAATGAATGCAACACAATGATACAAACACAGTATGTTGGAGTTTACACACAAGACAGAGACAGACGGGTGGAGACATCAGATCAGACCACTGCTCATTTAGCAGATATTAACAGAAAGTCAGATATCAATATTTCACATCTGATCTGAACATGTGGCTTCCCTGAATAAACTCAACAGTATTAAACCTGATAAAGGAAGTAACCAATAATTACAGCAGATATTCAGCAGCTGTATGAAATATTTATAGACCGTTTTACTTGGACACTTTACAGTTTCATTTAAACATGATTTAAATAAAGAATAAACTGAAATCTGTCGTTTACATTAATATGCAGGCTCTTTGCTGTGGCTGTCGTGTTTTAAATTAATCAACAAGTAAAAGAGTCTGAATACTTTATAAAGTTAGTGTAAATGTCAGGGTTAGACGACTTTTATCTTTTACATTTCTATTTATTACAACTAAATTGTTTGCTTATCATTACTAAAGCACAATTGAAGGAATTCACTATGATTACATAGGGACCACATGAAAAAAAAACTGATTTTGATTGATTTACACACTTTTTTCTATGATTTTTTTATGTTTCATTTTCATCAGAAGGAAATAACGACTTTAAATATTTGTCTTGGTCTGTTTAAATAGATTTTTTTTTTAAGTCTTTTTAAAACTGATTTAGAGATATTCAATAGAGAGATATTTTTTTTATTTCCTCATGGTAAAACTTTTCTATATTTAACTCCATGCTGGTTTAAATACTACTTGGAATACCAACAGAATATTTTAAGTGACACTGTTGGTGTAATCGATCTTTTTATGCCTTAATAAAGTCCCTGTAAGGTTGAAACTGATCAGAATTTAAAACTAATAAACATGAATAAATAAAACCTGGAATACAAGAACTAACTCTTTACTCTGCCTGAAAGCTCCTGTGGTTACTCCCAGTGATATTATGATGATCCTGAATAGTCGAGTGGTAATTTATCATCCTGTAAAAACTCATCAGTCCAACCCTGAGAGTGCTATGATATCACGTGAAACCCTGAACATCTTTAAACCCAAAGATAATGCATAGTTTGTCATGACAGAGATAAAGACACAGACCTTCTCCTCGGCCTCTCGTTTGGTTCTCTCCTCCTCCCTCCACCTCCTCTCCTCCTCCTGCTTCGCTCGCTCCTCCGCCTCCCGCTTACGAATCTCCTCCAGCTGCTGCTTACGCCGCCGCTCCTCGTCCTGCAACTGATCACGCACACAGGAAGGCAAAGACAAACACACATGCAAA
This sequence comes from Lepturacanthus savala, assembly GCA_030544235.1. Taxonomy (NCBI): domain Eukaryota; kingdom Metazoa; phylum Chordata; class Actinopteri; order Scombriformes; family Trichiuridae; genus Lepturacanthus; species Lepturacanthus savala. Next base: position 20,353,159 of record CM060477.1, read on the forward strand.
CAAACACAATTAGTGCGGCCTTAATTACAGAATTCACATTATGAGAAAATGTCCAAATCCACCAGTTCTGCTGAACAACTTGGATACTAGTAATTGACATGTCGTGGGTTTTGTGAGGTACTGTAGGCTGGATTTGTTTCACAGGGCTGCTCCAGAGGGGCTGAGCAGAGTTCGTACTGCACGCACACACACAAGCACACACACACACACACAGCATAGGCAGACACATCGCTGAACATGCAGAAACAACAACATGCAACAACAACAACCAGAACGTAACAGGGCGAAAACAAGGAAAGAGCCATAAGGTGCACTTGATTTTAAGTTTTAAGATGCCACTGAGGATGAAAATCAAGCGCACCTCAAGTGACTGTGAGCTCAACAGCTGCTGCAGAAACTGATAATTATCCCAACACAAACCCAGAGAAATAAAGTGACAAAACAACACAAAGACCAACACTGGGCTGGTTGTTGGGTACAAGTCTGTTCAGCTAAATTACAAAACTTAGTCCACCTCAATGTGTTTTTAATCACATCAATTAATTACCTCTAGTAGTTTGTAGTGTAGTAGTTTGATGCATTCACAGGAAAATGCTGCAGCATGTAGGAGCGTTACTTAATTTGATTTCATTGATGAAAGAAAAGGTGGCTTTTATTTTGAAGGAGTCACTGAAAATGCTTCTTTGATTTTTGATAAATCTAACAGATTTATTTTTTAAAATGTATCTTTGTTTTATTATTTTGTTTATTTCAAGCATCAAACATGTTGAGAAAATAATGGAAAATATGTAAATGTAGAGGTGGGTGATATAGCTAGAATATATACTGGTATAAAATATTTCATATTAGTGGATATCAATGATTATAGATCATTTTTAATTATTCATTTTTAATAAAGGCTGAATGTAACCAATTTCTATTAAACTTCTATTAGACTTTAAACTTGTCATTTGTTAAGTAACTGGCTGTTTTTTATATCCATTATCAAAGGAAATATGATGTTTAAGAGCCAAAGCAGCACTGGTTTGATTTTTTACACCTTGATTGAAACTATCAATACTATATTAAACTATTTTCTTATTTTATTGATAATGTGTATATTGATCATATATATGTTGATATTATTTTCTTGCCCAGAACTGACTGACAGCTAGAGAACACTAGCAAGAACACGTTTCTGTAATTTGGGTGAACAGACCCTTTAAAAAAAGAGAACAAAAAGTCAGCTGAGCACACATGGATGATGGAAGGATGGATTCATGAAGACCACATCATGATGCAGGCAGCCCCAGGGGCTCTCAGGACTGTCATGCATGGATCTGGACTTGGACCCCCCCACCCCCCCCACCCGTGATGTATTAAGCCATGCAGGCGCCACCTCTGTATTCACTCAAAACATCACTGCTGACAGAAACCATACCAGCCTCAATGTTGTTGCTGTAGAAACATGTTCAGCTTGGTTTTTATTTTTAGATTTTATTGTTTTGAGTGGAAAAAGAGATGGACGGCTTCCCCAGCCAAACAATCGCAAGCATCCCGAAACGGTGTCTCAGTGACCGGCTGCTCTATGGCTAACAATGGCCCCACCTCCAATCCTGCCTCCCACTCCCCACCCCCCAATGAAACGACGACAGTAGTCCAGATGGGTGAGACAAATCGGAAAAACACGGGGCAGGTGGGCAGCCCAGACAGAAAACAGGAAGTGATGTGGGGTACGGGAGAGGATACTCGTCATTAACAGGAAGAACATACCAAGTCTAGAACAGAGATAGCTGGGACAGCAGTCTGCTGCTAAAGAAGAAGAAGAACAGAGTAGGGGGTGAGAGAGGAAGACAGACAGTAATAGCAGAGAGAGAGAGAGAGAGAGAGAGAGAAAGAGAGAGAGAGAGGGAAACACCCAAATACTGAAGAGGAGGGTGAGGAGGAGATAAAACTAAAAACAAAAGAAGTAAGGGAAACTGATAAGTAAAATAGAATTGAAAGAAGAGAGGGGGAGGACATAAAGTTGAGTGAAAACATTTTTTAAGCGGCTGCTCAGGGAATTTTTAACCCTGAACCTTTCCTACCGCAGCTCACTTTCTCAGGTTTTGCTTCAATGTTAGGAATTAATGTTTTTATTTGAATCAAGAGTCTAAACCATATCAAACTGGACTTTTGATCAGGGTACGTGGAAGATCATTTTCCAAAAAATAACAAAAATGAAAGGAGTTCCCCAAGGCTCCATTCTAGGGCATCTTCTGTTCAACATCTACATGCTCCCGCTAGCTCAGATTATGAAAAACAACAGAATGTTACAATAACGACACATATTTACATAATACCACCATCCATCTATAATAAAATGCTGACAAATGTCAGAATGTTCTTTAGCTTCAGCTTTTATCACTATGACTTTTATTCTCGTATTTCATTTTATATTTTCTTTGCTTTAAATTCTTCAATAGCTGTTTTTATAATGTTTATACTTTGTCTGCTTTGATGCTTTAAAAGGTTTATGTAAAGCACATGAAATTGTCTTGTGCTATATAAATAAACCTGCCTTGCCCTGAACTTACAACTACTGAAAATATTCAAAGTGACACTAAGTGATAGAGTAAAACAAGAAAATCAGGTTAACGGAAAAAGTTTCATTACAAAAAAAAAAAAGAAAGAAATCTGAACCAACCGACCACACACACAAACACAGTAAAACATATGCCACATATTTGCATCCAACCAAATCACACTCACCACAATTTTTCACACAGAAAATAAAAACTGTAAGTTGACCTACAGAACATTCTGCAAGGACCAAGACTTTTCCCGAAACTATTTTTAATCTTCAATTGATTGTTTAGAGACTCTAAGTCGTTCATATTTCCTTCTAACCACGGTAGAGTAAATAGTATGAATCAAGCTGGGGGTCTATCGATCATCTAGTTTGTACCTCAGCGTTATTCAGAATTATTATTAAACGTTATAGTAAGTAAAAGTCAGCAATATCCTTTCAGGATGCTGGGAATCTTTCTATTCTGCCTTTACATTATATGAGCAAAATTCTGGAAATAAAGCCTGACATTGTCAACAAAGAAACATCTGTAGATGAACGTAATAAATTACATTTTGACTGAAAGGATGCAAACAGCTGTTTGATTCATGTCTGAACTGGAGAGTTTCACAGCTTCTCGCCTGTCGCACAGTTTCGCCCCCTCGAACCCCCCGCCCCGTCCATCCCCGCCAGCCAATCAGATTTAAGCAGCTCAGCATGGCAAAGCGATGACAGAAGCATGTTGCAGATGCACATTGCAGGACATTCATAGTGGGAGCGCTGCCAAATGGAAATCCATTTCCTCTTCCAGCACCTGAAAGACGTTTGTTTTCACCCTCTTCCTCCACCAGCCTGATTTCCCGCTGCTTGGCCTTCGTCGTGAACTATAATGATTTGTATCTCAGCAATGTGAGCTGGTGCACGTGAAAGAAACAAGACTTTTCTGTAACTCTCTTCTCCTGCATTTAATTTACACTCCTCCACTCTTAAACTCGTCTCTCCTTGGCTTTCGTGTCAGTTGAGTAACTACATGATGTACCAATCTTCCATGTCCTCCATCCATAATTTTATTTCTACTTTTCTCTTTGCTCCATTCTTCTAGTCTCTGTGGATCTCCCTTCCCCACTCCCTCATCTCACCCTGGCTCTCTTCTCGGCCTCCAGCCTCTGCATGATCATCATGGTGTCCACGTCCTCATCGTCCTCCTCCTCCTCGTCTTCGTCACTCTGCTTTGACTCTTGCAGCCGTTTCTGGAACTGCCACTCCAGCATCAGCTTCCTGAGACGGTCGCTTTCATCCGCCGTTCGCTCCGGCTTTGACTGGAAAACAAAGTTTCACACTCTTCACGCTATTTTTGCATTTCTTTTTTTCTATTATGTTATTATTATTCTATTTTTTAAATAACAAGGAAAATAAAAAGGAATTGACCTACATATTAAACTCAGAACCCCCCCTTTCAATCTTTCAATCTTTAACATTACACAGTTGCGTTCAAACTTTATTATTCATATCATCAACAAGGCAGTATAACATAACTTCTGCCAACAACATTAGGCAGCAGCTACCTACTATTTGCTATAAAACTAATTATTTTATTCATTAATTAATCATTTATCCTATAAAAGTCACAAAATAATAGAATAAAAATATTACAGAATTTTAAATTTAAAATATAAATTTATTTCAACTTTCAGTTTGTGAAAACAACACCAAAATTCTAGAAACCCAAAGATATTTAATTAAAATAATATAAGAGAGAAGCTGGAACTAATAAAGTTGGTAAAATTATTTGCTGCGTGTTTGCTTGAAAGGAGGCACAAATAATCTATTATGTTATTAATATAGTGTCTATCCATTAAAGCTGCAACATAGTCAATTACTATTCTAAACTATTCTAAAATCTATTAATTGATTTGAGTCATTTTAAGAAGATAATGTCCAAATTGTCTAGTTCCAGCTTCTCAAATCCGATTATTTTCTGATATCAATGAGGTGACCTGGATACATTTTATTTAAAACATTCAATCAGATTTTTTAAAAAGTCTTCAATTCATTTTAATAGTAAAATAGAAGCATTAATGAACGTAATTCAGCTTTAAACAGCATCTTTCGAGAAAGGAAGAAAGCTTTCCCTTTATGCCGTTTACCAAATTAAAATGTGATTGGGAGGAAAAGTCCAACAAATGATAAAACAAAACAATGATTTCTGCTGCAAAATGACTTCTGTACTAATAGATATTACTCATTTCTTTAAATAGGAAGATCAAATAAAAATCGCTGACATGTTTGCTCCAGATGACATTAAAACACTGCAGCCACATGTTCTGAGCTCTACCGACCTGCAGGTCCTGGATCTCCTTGTCCAGCAGGTCCACGATGTGAAGCTGCTGCTGTTTCTCAGCCTTTTCGCGGGCATCTCTCTTCCAGGGGTCAGGAGATAGGCTGTCGCTGGTCGTCAGCTCCTCCTTACTGATGGTGATATACTGCAGGTCTCGCCGCTCAATGGTTCGCGGCTGCTGCTGCGGCAGAAGCTCCCTGATCACTGTATCCATGCCGACTGCAGTAAAAAAAAAAAAAATACAGAATTAAAAGAAAGAAACCTTCTAGAAATAGTCTACATCAGGGCTGTCAAACATACAGCTCAGGGGCCAGAACCAGCCCACTCAACAGTCTAATCAAACCACTGGATGACTGTAAGAAGTGTGATTAAAAATGGACCACTTCCTGTTCTTTACACAAATGTGAATCATCTTCTAGGGCTCAAGCGATACGATTTTGATTTGTATTTTAAAATATTTTGCGTTTGGTACAATTAATCCAGTATTGAGTAGAATTATCTCAATCCACTGGCAAAGCATTTTACAAGATAAAAAAAAGTCTATAATATGAGAGAAAAAAGACAAACCTATTTCAAGAAAACAAGACAAATTGACCATAATCAAGAATAAAAATGAAATATGCAACATTATCTGCCAATGGAATAAGATATTTAAAGGTAATATTTGACTAATTGTACAAAAAAAACAAGAGGTGTTATTTATTTTTTGTGGTCTGACCACTAGAAATCAAACTGCTCTGAATGTGGCTGAATATACTAAACTGTGTCTACAGGGTATTGAGGTGAAACCTGGAATATCAGAAGCGTTACCGGTGGGGTTGGAGGCACTGGCGGGCGGAGGAATGGCGGAGCGAGGAAGGCTGGCCAGCTTCTCTGGTCTGGAGGGGGGAGGCGGGGCCTGAGGCTGCGGGGGCAGGTAGGGCTGGGGCGGGGCCACGGAGGCCAGGGGGGGCTGGTGGTGTGGCGGCGGCAGGGACCCGCTGTTGTTGTGAGGTTGGACGGGCATGACGGGGTTCCCCCGGATCTGACCCAACTTCCTCTCCTGTTCCCTCCTCTTCCTGTCCCTGAAAATCAGCATCACATATTAGTTATATTAATTTATTATATAGATCATATATCAGATTATATAGATGGTATCTTACAATATATTTTATCTATAGGTATTTCTTTACAATATATACATGATCATGAACGTAATATATATGATATTTGTACTTATAATATTCATATGTAATTATATACTTTATACATTATCATATTAGCGCTGTACCCAACGACTGTTTTGATTATCTATTGATTATTGAAACGATTAATCGATTAGTCATGGTTCATTAAATGGTGTAAAATGTTGATTCCTTCCCAAAGCTGAAGATTCAACCTAAAATGTATTTTTTGTCCAGACCAACAGTCACAACCCAAAGATCATCAGTTTATTATTATAGAGACAATTCAGATAATTATCAGATTTGATCAGCTGGAACCAGAGAATTTGAACATTTTCTTCCTAAAAATTATTCAAATTGATTTATCAATTATTAAAATAGTCAATGATTCAGGTAAAAGTTGGCAAATTAATCGTTGCAGCTATAAATCATATTGTTCATATTTATATATAATTTCGAAAAACAATTGATTGTTTTACAGTTGTTTTTGTTTTATTTTATTATTTTATTTGTCTGTGTGCAAGTATTTATAATAGTTATATACTATATATAATCATTCTATACTTATTCATAATAGTTATTAGTTTTATTTGTACAACTATTTATTACTTACATGTTCAAAATAAATAAAGACTTTCACAGTGTTAATTGTCTAGAATTAATTATTTGATCATAAACAGTTGATTTATCTTGTATTGATCATAATTTCAAAGAGAACCTACCTCTCCTCCTCCAGACGAGCCTTCTCCTTCTCATACCAGCGCTGCTGTTCCTCGCGTTTCTTGCGGTCAGCGGCCTGCTGGGCTGTTACTGCGGAGACGGCAGGAGGCGGCGGCAGAGGTAGGTCGGACTGGGGGTCATAGGGGTCGTAGGCATCGGGGTAAGTGGCCGGTGGCGGGGGAGGAGGAGGGGGCAGGTCTGAGCGGGATGGCGTCGTGGCCGGGTGCGGCGGCGCCGCAGCGTGAGGGGTGTTGGGCGTCTTCCATCGACCTGGACCGGTTTTCTGGTTCTGGGTCTTGTTGGAGGAGGAGGAAGAGGCGGAGAAGTTGAGATGCTCTTGACTCGACGTGGACGACTCCAGTGAGGACGAAACCTGTGGCTGAGGAGCCCAGTGCTCAGGTCCTCCTGCACACACACAGGCAGGCACACAGGCAGGCACACACAGGCAGGCACACAGGCAGGCACACACAGGCAGGCACACAGGCAGGCACACACAGGCAGGCACACAGGCACGCACACAGGCACACAGGCACACAGGCACACAGGCACACAGGCACACAGGCACACACACACACACACACACACACACACACACACACACACACACACACACACACACACACACACACACACACACACACACACACACACACACACACTTAAATTTGTCTTTGGACAAAAAAGTCAACAGTCACAAGGGTTATGGTATTTTTTTTTCTTTAAAACAATCAGAGATGAAAGGAAAAGCTTTTATGAGCCGAGGAATTTCATCCATCATCAAAATTGAGTTCTGATTTATCTGATGTCATAGAAAAAGGACACAATGTAAAAATTTATTTTGATAGTATTTGGATTATTATAGTAATAGAAAAAAACAACAGAAAACAATCTCAAATTGAATGACACTGCACATGATGCATATTCAGAAGCACTAAGCCCTTGTGTTATATAACATCATCATCTGGCAGCTAAATGTCATCAGCTGCCTGGTTCCGTACCTCCTGGTGGACCCCTCTGGTAGTCCAGGTCCCGGTGTTGGTAGTCCAGGTCCCGGTGCTGGTAGTCCTGCTGGTAGTGCTGCTGCTGCTGGATCCGCTCGTCCGGCCTCAGAGCTGCAGGTGGAGGGTACAGATCCTCCTGGGAGTGGTTCACCCGCTGAGAACAGATAAAAATATGGAGTCAGAGACAAATAGGGCAGAAAAGAAGGAAAAGTTAGCACGAACAAGCACATGACAGTATTTCTGGGGGAGTAAATTAGTAGATTACATATAAAAATAGATTAAATGCAGGGCTGCAGTTAACCCTTTTGATAGCTTGTTAATCTTTTGATTATTGAAATGATTAATTGATTTGGTTCATATAACTAAAATGTCAAACACTGTTTGTCAAAGCTGAAGATTCAACCTAAAATATCTTTTTCTGTCCAGATCAACAGTCCACAACCCAAAGATCATCAGTTTACTATTATAGAGACTAAAGAAACCAGGAAATAATCAGAGAGAAGCTGGAATCAGAATTTAGACATTATCTTCTATTTTCTTCTAATATCATATATTTGCTTAAACAACACCTTTTACACAAAGTAGATATAAAAGATACAATGGAAACTGTAAGAACATTTAAATATTTATATTGTAAATAATATTTCCCTCTGAAATGGAGGAGTCAATTATAATATTAATCACCAACTATTCTGATAACTGATGAATTGATTTTTAGGAACATTTTATGAAACAAAAATCTAATTGAGTCTATAAAAATAGTAATTGTTTTAATAATCAAGTGATTTTCTCTAATTTTAGCTCCTGAAAAATAAAAATATACATATACATTTTAAGGTTTCTTTGTTCCTATATGACGATAAACGGAATATATTTTTATTGTGGACAAAAAAAACCCCCAAAAACATTTGGGAATGTCACCAGTGACTGACATTTTGACCAATCAAGAAAATGAACTCTTGACATAGTCCACTTTACAACACTGTGCTGTGCTCAGCCGTTTAATTTAGAAACAAAAGCACATCAGTGTTTTCGCTAAGTACAGCTTTTAATTTAACGCTTTGTTTGTTTTTCTTGACTTTTGTTTTTGTCCTTTGACAAAACGTTTTACACCATTTTATGATCCAAACTAGTAATTAACTAACTTTTTGTTAGTTGCATGCCTGCTGAAAGTGTTGAAAAATACCAAACTGTTGCACAGATTTACTGAAAATTTAACCATCATGGTAATTCTGACGTTGCTGTGATTGGCTGACCCTGCTGAAGCAGCTTCCTGTTTCTACCTGCATGCTGTTGTGGATATTTTCCACCTGAGGGAGTCGTATCTCCTCTCCCTGCCAGTGCTGCGCGGGGACCTGCCCAGGACCCACCACCCGGTCCTGGCTCTTGGAGGCAGGGATGGTGAAGTACTCCCTGGGGTAGGTCTGGGTGGGGATGGGGTAGGCCTCTGGACGGGGAGGGGAGGGCTCATCCTGACCAACCAGATGAAAAACAACAACTGTATGAACTCGGTTTCCTGATTCTTGAGTATTAGTGTCATTGGGAACGTTCCACACAGAGACTCTGCCCCGGCCGCCGTTGCACGGTTACTTACGTCGGCGCACAGGTTGCCGGTGGAGACGGAGGTGATCTTGGTGCCAGGTCCTCCGGGATACACGGCTTTACCTGCAGGACTCTGGCCCTGGTCTGTGGAGACGGAGAGAAAGGAAGAAGAATTTACGGTTTGAAAACTATTACAAACAAAAAAAAAACTAGGGCTGTTCTTTATCACGTTAATTAGATTAAATAATTACACTGCAGTAACAAAATTTATTTTCCCCAAACATGATGCAATTTTAAAAAGTAGAAAGAAAAACATCTTAAACATACACCTTTTCTTTCACTAGCATCCTGATCATTTCCTTCAAAATAAAAGCATTTCCTTTTGCAACAAGCAAAGTCTTTTTCAATACACTCCAAAACATTCAACTCGGTTGAACTGAAATAGCTAAACTTTGTGTTCATTGTTTTTGTCAATTTATTGTAGTGATTTATTTTTTATAATCAAATTTATTTAATAGAACATGCACATATATTTTAAAAAAAGAGTATAGGTCAGTCTACATTCTTTGATAAATTTGAGGATTTAAAAATTGACTTGAAAGGAACTTTCATATTTTATAACTCATTAACTGCTTTAATTATTTTTTGGGAGAAGTAACTTGATCAACACTACTTCAGCATCACCTGATTAATTAATTACACTGCAAATTTTTGCAAAGATTAATTATAGCAAACTTCAGAGGAAGTGACAATTCAATGTGATGCAACTTACAAAAGGAGAGAAAGGATCTTTTCTAGAAGTTACAGACAACCTGTTGTATAATTTAATATATCCTGTGCTCTCTTACTGGCTACGTTGGGGCTGGAGCGGTGGTCGGCTCTGTTCTTGAGGAGTCGGTCCTCGCCGCTCATCTTCTTTGGTTCAGGGTACGAGTCCCAGCCGGCCTGAGGACTCTCTGGGGAGCCGTTCTGCACCGAGTTGTTGTACAACTCAAAGCCTTCGCTCTTTGGTCGCAGTTTCCCGTTTTTCTCGCGGCCTCGATCTGACGCTGGACAATAAACAAGAGTCAAGTGTCAAACATGAGACATAGTCACAATTTATGGCTCATTGTTTTGTGGTTTTGTAGACTTTCAAGTCTCTAATAGATGAGCCTGGATGTTATATTTACATCATTTTACAAAAAGACATCTGCAACTAATGACAATTAGGACAATGACAATTTTACCAACTAATCAATGAATCGTTTCAATGATAGTTGTTAGTTGCAGCCCTATTTCTTTTCTTTCTTATTTCTGTATTTCTAATATTTCTGTATTTGTGTTGCTTCCTCTAACAATACAGCCTTCAATCGACCCTTTTGTTTGACTTGTCCAGTTTCCAGATAGTAAAACTGAAAAAATGAAAAGCCCAGCGCCTCCACTGCCTGGTGGTTAAGCTGCTCTGTCTGCAGAGAAACACACTGTGGTCGAGGGAATTTGGGAGTTACGCCCCTTTAGCGTCATCATGGACCACAGACTGGCCCGGCCAGAACACGTCCTTAATGAATCTAGGGTCACATTCCTGCAGAAAGAGACCAGCACATAGCCAGACAACCCCGTAAACTATGTGTGTGAGAGAGAGAGAGAAAGAGAACTGGCCATGGCCACAAACACTCATTTGTACCCTTCAGTCCGCGATCTGGTTTTTTACGGCACTACTCAGAAGACAACAAGGGCTCAACTGTCTGGACAAGTCTGCTTCTCTTCCTTCATCTACAGCGACATATTAGTCAACAGTCACTTTAACAATAGTCGATTCATCGCTGGACAGTCTAAAAACAGAAACCTGCAGGTTAGGATACAGATTTATGACTTTTTAAGAAGCTTTTAATTGTTTGCTGGCTGAGACTGTACCAATGAAATGATATTTAGTGTTTAAAAGGTAAACTAAAAGAAAATATTAGGGCTGCAACTAACAATTTTTTAAAGCATATATTAGATAAGAATAGACTATATTAATTACTATAATTAATTAATTAATTACTATATTAATCCGACAACATGAAAATTTGCATGGTACCACAGTTCAAGAGCAGTGACAGGAAAAAAAACAGGATAGAAACTAAAACTGTAATTAACTACAAACAACAAATACTGTAATTGTATATATATATATATATATATATATATATATATATATATATATATATATATATATATATATATATATATATATATATATATATATATATATATATATATATATATATATATATATATATCTCAACAGTTCAAAACAAAACAAACAAATGCTCAATTCATGAATTCATGATATAAATCTGAGAAATTCTCACATTTCATGAAGAAAAGAACAGGATTGATCGAAAAAGTTTTTTTTTTTCCTGTTGATAGATTAATCAATGAATAACTCAATCTTTAAACATTTATCTTTATGCAGTATTGTTCTTTAAAAAAAGATCTGTCAAATATAGAAGTTCTAAACTTTTTTGGTTCCTGAATTGTGTTTATTGAATATCTTTTATTTAATAGAAAGCTGAAAACATGAAATTTCTTGCAATTGTTGAGTTTCGAGCGAAAAAAATATAAACTTAATATGAAGTTGCTAACATGGCAGAAATCTCTTTTTGCCGTTTGTGTGCATGTGTGTGCGAGTGTCTCACCTCGGGGCATCATGGGGCTGGGCTGGTTGAGCAGAGTAGCGAGTCCGTGGTAAATGGCTCCCTGCTTGGCCACTTCCAGAGTGACGACTGAGCCCGTCCTCGTCATCAGCTCGGCCGCCCTGAGGAGGGAGGGAGGGAGAAAGAGAGAGACGGAGAATATTAAAGCATCAACACAGGATCAATCCAGCTTTACATCGTCAAGATTTGGACATGTTCTTCTAAAATGTTTTAATTACATTTTTAAAACTTTTCTTTTTATCTTTAATATCTATCTATAAAAGCAAGTTTGTGACTCTCGTATCTGACGTATCTGTCAGATTCACCTCAACTTTCAGATATAGCTTGGACATAACAATGGTGTGCATGATTTTGTGTGGAATTTTTGGATGGATATTTTTAAAATATCTTTATTATCATTAAGCGTTGATATTTCTGGTACACTGTGGTGGTGTAGGGGTAGAGCGTTTGCTATATGGAGCCTTTTTTCTTAAGCAGCAGACCCCGGTTGAAGGCCCAGTCAGAGCGGTCCTATGCGGCATGTCTTCCTGTCTGGCTACTGTATAATAACAGCCTTTATGCCACAAACAAATCAAAAAAAAGTTAAAGTTAAATTCCCATAGACTTATGTATCACGGCGATATCCTGCAGCAGCGCTTTCTTTACAGTTTAAAGAAATGTTGCTTCCCAGCGCTTTAGTTACAATTCTTCCTGCACCAATGTTGCAGCCAATGTAACAGAACTACTGTAACGTCACTCAAAAACCACATGCTAAGACGTTAGCCAGTTTAGCTGCTGCTTTATTCCTCATGCTAACACAGGCTACCGTGGGCCAGAGCTGTCCTACTCCAAGAAGTGTTCACAGACCCTCAGGATATCCCAGCACTACACTACTACAGCACTCAACATTAACTGTAGCCTTTTTCTTTCAGTAACTAAATGTGCATGTCTTTCCTCATCTTATTGTAATTCCATGTCTTACCCAATGTAAATATTGGTTATTAAGATTATGTAACAGTCCAACACACCCTCATTAGACCAAACATTAAAAAATGGTACTTAAGCTTTCACTTTTCTACCGGAATACATACTTCATAGGGGAACTGCACTGATTATATAAATGTAGAATTACATACATATATTCATTTCCATGGTGATCTCTGGTGTTTTACCACCATCATCACTTGTCTTGTGCTTTTTGCTACTCTCACTAGCTGGAGATGTGTGTATGGTCGACGTGGGTTACAGCAGAAAGGGGAACTTGTTCAAAATATTATAAATGCGAACTTATAAATGCAATAGGGCATTTTACAAACATTTATGGTTGTCAATCAGCAGTTGTTCATATCTACAAATGTTTGTAAGTCTCATGTTCATATCTTGGGGAACTGCTGTATATCAACAGTTCATAATTTACCAAAGGGTGCAGGTCAGATTATTCAGTGACCATTTACAACAGTGGTTCACAACCATCTTCTGACCTGTGGCCCTTTAAAATAATTATTGATGCGTCCACAAAATGTAATATAAATATATATATTCATAGCAAAGATATTCAGTTTATTATCATATTCCATTAAAAAAACAACAAATATCTGAGAAGCTGAAAGTATCCAGCTCATAGGAACCACTGCTGTAGAGAAGATGGCTGGATGTTTTTAATTTATGAAATTAATTGAAGGAGCCATTTCATCACAGATAATGATGTTGTAGTATGAGTTTAATATGACCTGGAGGAGGTAGGATTACATCTGTCACTGCCAAACACTCACTTCATCCTAATCTGGATTCAGTCCTGCTGTTCGTACCCGGGTTACTTTTTAAGAGCCACATGTGGTGCTCAAGGGTTTTAACTAAATCCTATAAATAGCCAAAGGGCAGATCACACAAGGTAATGAGCCATGTGTGTTTGATTGGATGGAACTTGGAGAATGTAACGTCCCCCGCTTGATGCAGAGCAAAGAACAGGCTCTCCATCCAAATTTGGAAATATCACCAGTTCAGATTTCGCTCTTATTCCATCTTAATATTAATGTCCCTGACATATTGTTTCCTGACAGCTCATCCCCTCATAACAGATGTCAAAAGTCTTCACATTCATCACTTGGGTAGAAATGCAGACACTGGGGTTTCAAATATTTAGGTAGACATTGAAGAATCAACTCAAGCTTTTTATCTTGGAAAAGTGCATAAATTCTGGTTTCAAAATCTACTTCAGTGATAAAAGTAAAAGTAATAAAAAACTGAAAATATATGAGCTGGGATGGTTAGAATTTAGGGCACAGAGCAGGACAAATAATGCAGTTTCTGGCAGAAAAGCTGGAATGAACGAGAAGTAACAATTATATTTTTATAATGTAAGGAGTAGAAGTAAAATAATCACTCCAGTGAAGTGTAGATGCACAAAATTGCTTCTTCTAGCATTTATACTTAGTGACTTGATGCCTCTGCACATAGATGATACTACACTGAAATTCTTCAGTTAATATTGGTAATAAATCCAATAATGCGCGAGTAGAGTGAGTGGAAGAACGCGCACACGCACACGCACACACACACACACACACACAGCTGTACATCACACTTAATCTGAAGCTGCTGGGAGTTACCAGCGGAGATGACCACAGCATGATACGATGACTGAAATTCACAGAAACGTCATCTAATGATCCCTAAAAACTCCCCGGCAGTATAAACCCCTCCCACCCGCAAACTAAAGCAATTAACTTAATGATGTATAAATCCAGTTTGACTTGGCTGATACGCAGTAAACACTGCACATCATGCCCACGCATGCCGAGTGAGAGGAAGAACCGGATTAATCCGAGCAGGGCGTTAGCTGCTCTGTGCTTCACTGCTGTTTCCAAAACACACATTTACCCTGCTGTTTCACTACAGATGGGACACAACTGCCCTTTTTTTAAACTAAATAGGCTTAAAATCAAGACGTCTCAACCCTGAGCTTTGACGTCAACGTCACATAATTCACTATTTTAAATGTTTTCAGGGCTCAAAATAGAATCCAGCTTTTGCAAATTGCTTATTTAGGCTTAAAAAAGACCCAATACTGGATTCTGAAGTGCGGAAATGTTCTTTTTTAAGTTTTAAATCGATGTTAAAATCTGAATTATTTTTTCTTTTTACCTCTCTTGTGACAGGCCAACCAAGCTGCGTCCGTCCACACTCAGCAGCTGGTCACCTGCTGCCAATCGACCGTCCTGTACAAACAAAAGGAAAAAAAGCAGAATGAGGAATGAGTCACTGTGTTGTTGTTAACTTTCCATCATGGATCCAGATTTAGTTTGAGAATCTACGAACCATGTCAGCTGCTCCTCCTTTGACCACAGACTTGATGTAGATCCCCAGCTTCTCCTGACCCGCACCCTGCAGACACACAACAATCACTGATTTTTAAGAAAATGGTTCATAAAATTGGTGTAAAATATCAATCACTCTTCCCCAAAGCTAAAGATTCAACCTAAAATGGGTTTTTTTGTCCAGATCAACAGTGCACAACCCAAAAATGATCAGTTTACTATTATAGAAGACTAAAGTAACCAGAAAATAACATTTGTGAAGCTCAAACCAGTTTTTCTTCTTAAAAATGACTCAGTCCATTAATCAATTATCAAAATAGCTGGTGAATAAAGTTGTCAGCTAATTAATTAATTGAATAATTGTTGCACCTCTTGTGCTGAACAGCTTGTGTGAAGAAAATTCAGACTTCATGAAAATAATTAGTGAAATTCCTGCATTGTGGGTAAGAAAAATCTGATTTTCAGCCTGAATCTGCAGAGAAAATCAGTTAACAATATTTCAAACTGACTCAAACAGTCAACATTTCTACAAGACTGATGTTAAAAGAAGAAAGAAATTGAGCCCATTTCCACCACTTGGAAAAAGGGACAACTCTGAGAAACAAAGAACAGAACTACAGGCTAAAATATCAATGTCAACACGTGTGTGTGTGTGTGTGGTTTTCATAGAGCAGCACAGAGCTGGTTTATTATCAGACGTATTATCACACACTTTCTTTACCAACGTGACATGTTTTTCCCTCAGAGTTTGTGCAACAACAGAATCAGAAACCAGGAAAAACAGAAATGTTTCTACACAGAGACGCTCTGCTGCTCTGAACTTTTCTTCAAAGACTCCGTCTGAGACTCAAAACAATATTTGGTTTGTTTGAGAGGAAGTGAAATATTCAAATTGAGGAATTCACATTTTTCTTTTGTTGAGAAGGCAACAAAGAAAAGGAAACTGCAGAAAAATACTTAGATTTCAGTCTGATTTCTTTGACAAATAGTAATTATAGCCCATATATTGAGAGCTAAAGGATGTTTTTGTTCAAATGCATTTAAAGGGACGATACAACACAAACTGCAAAATATATGCCAAAAAGTGATCACAGCTCATATTTTGACTGATTCTTTTCTACTACCTTACAGATACTAAACCCTAGTATCTGTGTTTGATGAAGACTTTTGAAGCCTCTGTTATGAAGGGATGAACTGTCAGGTACAGAGAATAAAGATCAACACTATAACTCATGCTAATCCAGGCTGAAGTTGCTAAAACATCCTGATCTGTTCTATGTTTAAAATGATGACACTGACAATATCTTCAAATCAGCAATGTTGCTTTATAAACATAGAGAATAATGACTTTAACCAAAGCTAAACATAAATGCAGCAGAGGAGATGCTCGGTTTATATATACAAATATTTAAAAACTCAATTCTTGACCTTTCAACCAGCAGTCCAAACCTTATAAAATGTTTAAAAAGAACATTCACAGCTGCATGACGACTTCTGGAAGTTATTTGACCTAAACTGACCTTGTGGTGACAGTGTTTTTTCCTGGTAAACATTTGATATGAAAAACAAACACTAAACAGGTGTGAGAAGGAGCTGTCAGTCAAACACAGACTGTACATACCAACACTGACCTGAGAAATGGTACAAACACTTGTGTGAATGAACCAAGGACATGTACAAGTTTAAACAGGATACATCTACAGCTCTAGATTTATAGTTCACAGTTAGAAATACATTTATCTAATACGGGTTCTTTCTGCAGCCTCAGGCTACCTGCTGCACAGCAATATAATAAACTGAAGAAATAAACTATACAAGCAGCTTTTCTACAAATACAAACTTCACAAATACTTGTAGAGGTTTTTCAAAATCAGATCTGATGTGATTGGACAAAATTACCACAGTTTCTCTTTTAACCCTCAATTGCAAAAATGGAGGTTCTCATGAAGTCTGAGTGCTGTCCTGATCCTCAGAATTTTAAATGGAGGGCTGAGATTAAGGCCAACATGTCCTCCAAATTGAGATTTTCAGAGGGCTCCCTTGTGATTAAGGGGTATCCAGCATGCAAAAAAAGAAACCATTACTTTTAACTCAACATTTATGACAACTGTGTAAATAATTCTAATGCTACAAATTCATCCACAGCAACAGGTGACTAGGGATAAAATAAATACTTCTCCTTTCATCAAATGAATAGACTGAACACAGCTTATGCGTGATGCTCCCCCACAGTCTGAAGACATATCTTCATTTAAGGTTTGTCCATTTCCAAGTCAAAGAAAGGCCCTCAGCACTTGGTTGCTGCTAACATTAAGGGTGAGTTTTAGGGTTAAGGGTGAGGGTTGAAATGAGAATTGGGAATGAAAATGTCTGCCAGAAACACTCCTATAAATGACAGAAAAAAAAAACACTGAGCAGTTTTACCACTTCTGGTTTTAAACTCCTGCAAAAACTTCTCTGAAACAAACATGGCTGATCATTTCCTGAGACGTCAAAACAAAAGCATTAAATTTTGAAATTAAAGTTCCTAACACTGATCTTCATAAGGGGAAGTGGCAGCAATTTGACCAACTTTAACATTAATCCAGTATTAGAGATGCATATACTTTAAATGAGGGAAAAATCACTAAAATAATGTTTTCTTCCCTCTTTAATAGAAAATTAGGTGTTTAAATTTTTAGTACCAATACTGATAGCACATCTGGTTTAAATTCCTGCAAACCCGGCCTGAAACAAGCAGCAGATTTGTGTTTTTCTCACCATTTTTATAATCATCTCAGTCTGGACTTTGTTGACTATAAATCGGTCTGATTGGTGTCTTCCTGCGGCCGGAAAACAACCTCTAAATATGTGGGAGCATGAAATAAAGTTGAAAATAAGTTGAAACCAGTAACAATGAGCTTTGTATTGCCTTCTCAACCACATTCCTGCGCTTGAGTAACAGTTTCATTCTCCTCCGCTTCACCACAATGCGCTGCATGTTTTGATCCAATGTGTTATGACTGGATGAAAATGTGTCATGTCGTCCATCATCCGCGGGACAATAAAACACTGGCAGAGACGTCAAGCTGCGAACTATTTGTCCCACAATGTCCCGACTATGTTTAACAGCGTAATGAGGCTGGATTCATGCAGGCCGGCTTCCTGTGAGCGGCATTAAAGATGAGAGAGCAACAGTGAATCACGCTGACTGCTTTATGCCTGTTGTACATTACATAAAGACATTAAAGAGTCTCTGTTTCGGATGGAGACGCTCAGATTGGTGCTGAACGGAGTCTCCAATGGCGCCAAAAAGAGTCTTGTGGGAATTCCCTGATCCCCCCCCTCAGGGCGTTTCAGAGGGACCTCTAGCTCCATTTCAAGGGGCCACAACAGGGTTACAGCAAAAGGAGGAATAGTTGATTAAACTGGAATTTATATTATTCAAAATAATCTTTTTAGCTATGTTTAGCTACATCTCTGTGAGACAACAGAGCATATTGGTGCATATTGGTTCTAACAAAATCAAACAAACCTCACATTTAAACTGAACTCACTCAATGTATCACTCAATGTATCTGCAAAACAAGCACTTTTACAGGGATGAATGTACACATTTAAATTATATATGTGGGATAATAAATGTGGAAAAAAGCAATAAACCTTATTTAAAAAAAAGTGAAAATCCCAGTTGGGTTTTTGTCAGGTGAAAAACAGTTGGATGTTTGAACTGAAAGATGTTTTTTAGTTTGTTTTCACTGCTGGAAAGTTTCCCCGAGTTACAGCTGCAGCAATTAGTAGATTAGAATTAGTAGATTTTTCAGAAGAACGGGTCAAAATTCTCTGGTTCCACATTCTCAAATCTCATTTTTTGGCTTTTTAGTCGTCTGTAACAGTAAACTGATGATTTGAGTTGCGGACTGTTGGTCTCGACAAAAAAAAGACATTTTAGATTCAATCTTTAGTTTTTAGTTCACTCCAATAATCAATGGATTGATCAACTGTCAAAATATGTTAGTTGTAGCCCTAGTGTGTGTAATAATCTATATATTTAGGTCTTGTCGAGTTCACATTAATCATTTATTACTTATATTTAATGATAATCTTGAACTGAAAAACATTAGCAAAGACAGAATAAGGTGTTAATTACTGGTTTCTCTCAGTACAACATTTACATCCTCATATCTGACATCAGCTGTGATCAACGTGTCCTGAATGTTTACTGATCACATGATATGTACAACATCAAAGTGAAGTATGTTTGGCAAAAAGGAGCTTTATTTTCTTGACATTTCTATTTTTCTGCTGTAATCAGTTGTTTAAAGTCTCGTTACTCCCATCAAAGCGTGTTTGAAGCAGCCGACTCCTTCAGGCGACTCCGCTCTGAACGGAGACCTGGCAGCTTTGAAGTGCGCTTGATTTGTTGTGTCACAGCTGGTTTAAAGAACCGCAGCTGACCATTAACATGCAATGAATCAAGGAGTAAAGCTGCTCCTGGTATTTCTGACATTTCTGCAACTCTGACACAGGAAATGTGTAGAGATGGATGTTCCAAACAGAGGTATGCAGTTATTTACTGAGGATTGTGTGTGACAAACTAGTTATTGTCAAAAACCTGCTGTTTGTCTCCAGTTGGACACGTTTCAACATGCTGACATGTTTTCTGTCTTTTTCGGCTCGATCTTTTCTCATCCACACTGAAATATGTGAAGAACAGCATCAATTGTGATCACGTGATTTTCATCCAGCAGCCAAATTGTACAAAACATCACTTGTCATATGAGTGAGTAAGATGTGTTTACCACACAGTCCAATCTGTGGTGAAAACCAAGTTCCACAAATTCATTTCACCTCTTTTTTTCACTCGATGTGATTCTGTCATTCTTGCTCACAGGCACAGAGACAGATATCAACAGCTGTGCATACATGTCGATGGAGAACACTAACAGTGGTCCAACATTTTCATCCAACCCAAGCACAACTCAGACCTCAAGTTAAGCAAAGTTAAAATTGTTCCAGGCTTGACTTCTTCATCTATGTTGCATGCACATTATTAAAAAACAACTCAATCTAAATTCAATAATACTTAAAGATCCCTCCAGGCGGATTTTAAGATAGTTTTTTTTAAATGGTGTAAAATGTCAATCACTGTTTCCCACATCACTGAAATAAGAGTCATTTTAAAACAAATATTTTTTTCCAGACAGAAACGTATCGTGTTCTAAAACCTCAATCCTCTGATCATGGCAAACATATTTTGGTGGTTGATTACACTTCTGTTGACCTTTTATGAAGAAATCAGCCCCAGAGATCCTCAAAGAAAAATCAGCAAAATCAATCATTAAAACATCTCAGTTTTATCAACTATATTCACACGACTTTGCAAATTATGTTCATTATGTTGTGAAATCACCAGACCAAACTGTCTGTGAATGAAATCTCCAAATCACTAACAGATGAACAAGGAACGGTTTATAATAGTCTGCAAAGTTAACAGGATTTCACATTGTTTTTATACTATTGTCAGTAAACATGCAAGGATTAAGAGAGGAAACTTTAATAAAAAAAAATACATACAGATTTCATCACAACAATTTCATGGACTTTGAAAAATGTCTGAAAATATGAGAGTTTCCCAAAACTTCCTAAATATTGTTGTTTTGTCCATAAAGATTAATAATATATAATATAATAAAAATATAACAAATAATATTCATGTCTGAGACTCAATGATAATCCACTGTCAAAATTGTTAATCGAATAATCATATATATATATAAAACAGTATATAGTCAGCCACCAATTGTGCAAGTTATCCCACGTAAAAAGATGAGACACCTGTCATTTTAATCAACTATGACTACTATGTGATTTTTCTGGATTTTTTCGCAAATTATGGTGAAAATAAGTATTTGGTCAATAAAAGTTCATCTCAATACTTTGTTATGTACCCTTGTTGGTTTTCACAGTGGGTTTTTTTTGGTATTTTGTCCCATTCCTCCATGCAGATCTCCATTAGATGAGTGATGTTTTGGGGCTGTCACTGGGACAGACTTTCAAATCCCTCCAAAGATTTTCTATGGGGTTGAGATCTGGCCACTCCAGAACCTTGAACTGCTTCTTACGAAGCCGCTCCTTCTTTGTTCGGGTGCTGTGTTTGGGATCATTGTCGGGCTGAAAGATCCAGCCACGTTTCATCTTCAGTTGCTGATAGAAGGAAGTTTGCACTCAAACTCTAACTTTCTTTCCTTTACATGGATCAGCCATCCCTTTGTCTGCTTGAAAACATGAGGTTTCCGCCCCCATGCTTCACAGTAGGCAAGGTGTTCTTTGGATGCAACTCAGCATTCTTTCTCCTCCAAACACGACAAGCTGAGGAATTACCATATAGTTCTATTTTGGTTTCATCTGACCAATCCTCTTCTGGATCACGCGAATGCTGTCTAGAAACCTTTAGGCGGGCCCGGACATGTACTGGCTTAGGCAGGGGGACATGTCTGGCTGCAGGATTTGAGTCCCTGGTGGTGCGGTGAGTAAGTGATGGCAGCCTTTGTTACTTTGGTCCCAGCGCTCTGCAGGTCATTCAGTAGGTCCCCCGTATGGTTCTGGGATTTTTGCTCTCTATTCTTGTGATCATTTTGACCCCACAAGGGAAGATCTTCAATGGAGCCCCAGATCAAGGGATAAATATAATAATAATATAATGATAATTGCTGCCACAGTTGATTTTTTCACAGGTAGACAGGTGTCTTTTATACTCAACGAGTTCAAACAGGTGCCATCTTAAAGAAGTTGTTACAGGTGATAGCCAGAAATACTACTTAATAATGCTTATCTTACTAAGGAATTTACCAATTAATTCAAAACTATTATTAAATAAACATCCAACAATGTGATTTTCTTCCCATTCTGTCTCTCATAGTTGAAGTATACTTATGATGAAAATTACAGACGTCTCATCTTTTTAAGAAGTGGAGGAACTTGCACCGTTGGTGGATGACTAGATACTTTTTTGCCCCCCAAAAATAAAAACTGTATTAATGAGGTTCTGTCATTGTTACCTTGAATGATAAAAGTTCAGATTTCCTCTGATTATACACAATGAACTTGTAAATATTTTACTTTTCAGGTTGGAAAAGCAACATGGTATTTGGAACAAGCTGAATGTTGACAGGATGTGGCTCCACTCACAAGCATAGAATCAGAAGAGAAAGTGCATCTACACAATCTTTTCCTGCAAGATTTTCCACAAGAAGCTGCCAAAACCTGCTCCAGATTCAAACACACGGCAGTTTTTATTGGGACAGTTGAGACGCTTCTCCACACACACACACACACACCTTCGAAACACCTCCTGCACACAGCTCTACAGGAAAACCAGTGTGTGTGTGTGTGTGTGTGTGTGTGTGTGTGTGTGTGTGTATCCTCCCATTGTTCCAGCCTCACAGGGGGGAACCCTCCTCTACTATTGTTCCACTTGTGGAACCATTCTATCAGCGAACAAACAAACACACACACACAAACATGTATTTAAAAACAACAAAAACACGGTTCACCTACTTCCCAAAGTATTTAAAAAGAAAGAAAAATGTTCACAGAGTGAAGTAATTCTTCAGGTCAACGCAGGTGAACATTTATTCCATCAGCAGGTACATTCTGCATGAAGCTGTTCATCACAAGGCATCAAATTCAATTGATTATGCAAACTACAACCCTCCATTATCCTTGGAATCTGGTACAAATAAAAATAATTGAAGTGCTACTTTTGGGGTTTAATATTATGGCTGTTCCTGTTGCCCAATACTGAAGATTTAACCTAATTCTTTTTTTTGATCATCAAAAGGTCCAAAGATGATCCGTTTACTATTATAGAAAACAGAAAATAATCAGTTGAGAAGCTGGAACCAGAGAATTTGGACATTTTCTTCTTAAACATGACTCAAATCAATTAATTGATCAAAAGTTGAACATTAATGTAATAGTTGGAAGT
Organism: Lepturacanthus savala; assembly: GCA_030544235.1. Lineage (NCBI taxonomy): Eukaryota > Metazoa > Chordata > Actinopteri > Scombriformes > Trichiuridae > Lepturacanthus > Lepturacanthus savala. Next base: position 20,376,393 of record CM060477.1, read on the forward strand.
CAGTAAGTAATAGATTTGTCTGACTATTACTACTATAACACAACTAATGGTTGCAGCTCTGTTGGATATCCTGTATAAACTTGTTTGTGCTGCTGTCAGGTGTGGAGTAAACTGCCCGATTGTTTGAATAGAGTTTGGCGTCCTGCGTGAAAACAATGTCATCGCTGCGGGGAAACTGGGACTGAAACTAACTTATCTCACTGCTTCTCAATGTGATGTTCTTTACTTGCAACAGAAACACAAGTAAACAGCAGAAGGAGAAAAGGGAGGCTGACAGCTTCCTTTAACTCCAGCTGGGACCTGTCCAGAGGAAAGAACACCACAATACCATGAAAACACACACACACACACACACACGTTTGACAGATTGTTAAGACTCCACCATCACCTCCGTTCATTTGCTCCACGGAGACACAAAAATGTACTTAAACAACATGAGTGTGATATATGAGGGAGTTTGTCATGTTTGACGCTACAAATCACAAAAACAGCTGTTCTGATGCCTGTCGTCTTTATGAAAGAAGAAAAACATTTTAAATGCTCAGCCGTCACCTCAAATATAAGTCATCAGGGCTCTAACCTTTGGGAAAAGATTCCTGGAGGAACTTAGACTGGAAAATTTACTGCTGTCTTTTAAATCATCTCAAAACCTATTTATACTGTATAGTCCTGCTTCATTATTGCATCTATTCGGATTTTATCCATTACTTTTATTCATTATTAGAGCTGTATTTAAATTGTTGTATGTGTAAGCTGGAACCAAAGAGTTTGGATATTTTCTTCTTCAAAATGACTTTAAATCCATTGTCAAAATAGTTGTTGGTTAATGTAAGAGTTGGTAAATAATCGATCAAGAAGGTTTTTTTTCCTTTGATTTTGGTCAAATATGGAGAAATTAAGTGATTAAAAAGTAATTATAATAAAATTCATTCCAAACTTCAGAAAAAAAGTAGAATCAAAAATTTATATAAAGTAAAATACTGCAAAAAGTGGAACCTATAAATAAATAGAATAGCCCTAAAAAATATATGGTGTTAAATGTTGATCACTTTTACAGATGATTCAACCTTAAATGTCCTTTTTTGTCCAGACCAACAGTCCACAACCCAAAGATCATCAATTTACTATTATAGAGACTAAAGAAACCAGAAAATAATCAGAGAAGAGAAGCTGGAACCAGAGAATTCTGACATTTTCTTCTTAAAAATGACTCAAATCAATTATAAAAAGAGTTAACAATTAACAAAATAGTTGAAACTACTTGATTAATCGATGCAGCTATAATACTGATCATACAAACATATGGTTAAAAACAATCAGACACAATCTTTTACTACTAAACCAATCATCAACCGTTAACAGTCAAATAGCTGAATCTACTGAGCACATTTCTCAAAAATGTTTTCCTGCTCTGTGTAGCTTCAGTTTAACTATTAGCAGAAAGCAAACAGTGGAAAGTGATAAAGCAGAGGCCATCACACGGAAGGTAAAAGGCTTCATCCAGCACTGAGCTACTATAACTCGCACGCGCGCACGCGCGCACACACGCACACACGCACACACGCACACACGCACACACGCACACACGCACACGCACACGCACACGCACACGCACACACACACACACACACACACACACACACACACACACACACACACACACACACACACACACACACACACACTATTAAACCAGCTGCTGAATAACTTACTCAGTGAAAAGACAATAAAACAAAGCCACTGTGGAATCTGGTCCATCGAGAAACAAGTTAAACACACACTCTTAAATCTTCAGCTTCACCTTCTAAACGTGGTGTAATAGCATCAACGACAAATTTGCAGAAATATATGAACAATAAAAAGATGTGTCTGACTTTGCAGGTGTTAAAGACACGTATAAAAGCAGCATTACCTGGTCCTTCCTGCCCACCACAGAAAACCACATGTTGCAGCCGCTCGTCAGCTTCGTCCACACTGGGACGTCCGGACTGAAGCGTTCACACACACACACACACACACGCCTCCTTTTATCCCAGAGAGCGCTTCAACCTGCTAAAACCTGCAGCGACAAGTTCTGTAACCTCACAATTACACTGGCTCGCAGTGATCCATCCAGCCCAGCGTCCGATGCTCAAAATCACTGTTTACGGCTGGAAACAGGAGCCCAGAAACGGCGGCTTTGAATTCCTACGTGTGTGGTAAAAAAAGGACATTTTAAAAAAGTTCTGTAATTTAAAAAACCCAACAAAATAGTTCCAGTGGTGAAGAGGTGGCTGGGACTGAGTCGGACTGAGGTGGAGCACTGCTACAGCTTCACCAGACAAATCCCCCCCACCCCAACAACACACACACACGCACGCACACACAGTTATATAACAGGACAGAGCTCAGCCCAGTTTACTGAGAATTCATGCAGCTGTTTGACAAAATACTCTCTACCTGACTTTCACATCCCACACACACACACACACACACACAGCTCTGTCTTGTCTCCTCCTCGTACGTCCACGCAGCTTTGAAAATAAACAGAATGAGGAGGTTTCCTCAGTGCGTCCTTCCTCTCTCCTCTCACACACTCAACCACACTCAACACACAGGAAAAGCTCTTCGCCTTCAGCAGGAAACTCAGTTCATTCAAAAGAAAACAAGACTTTGTGTTTTACACAGGGAGCAAACACTTCATCTATTGATTGTCGAACACTACTTCCCCAAAGCTGAAGATTCACCCTAAAATGACTTTGTTGTCCAGAACAGGCCACAACCCAGAGATCATCAGTTTACTATTATACAAGACTAAAGAAACCAGGAAATTATCAGAGAAGAGAAGATGGAACCAGAGAATTTTCTTCTTGTTTCTGAAAAATGATTCAACTCCATTATCATAATAGTTGAGTGAAAGTGCGATGAAATTAACGGAATAGTAGGCAACTCATCGTTTTATCAATTGTTTCCCCCCGACTTTGGTCGAAAAAATAGAAATATATCAGACTAAAAAATAAAACAATATGAGACACAATATTAACATTAGAATAAAAAGTCTAAATAAAATTATATTCAAATAAATATAAAATATAATAAAATAATAAAAATGTAATCTTTTTTTCCTTAAAACAATTTTCAATGGAAAGTAGAATTTGAAAAAAACTCCAAAAAGGTGAAAGGTGAAAACTCAAAAATATGAAAAGGTCTGAATTATGAGATAAAAGTTAAAAAATATTAGTTAAACACTACAAATATGCAAGAAATACTATACAATATAAAATGTCAATCACTGTTTCACAAAGCAGAAGATTCTAAACCTAAAAGAAACTAGAAAATAATCAGATGAGAAGCTGCAACCAGAGAATTTGGTCATTTTCTACTTGATGAAAAAATGAATCTATTATCAAAAAAAAAAACCCTACAACATGCAGGACGAGAATCTACTGATTGATTGAGATCAGAGTGAGACGTCACTTCCATATGATAAAACTCACTCCTTCAATGAGGAAGCAGGGTCCTTAAATAAGTCCTTACACACACATGACGTAACCGTCTGGTCTGTAAGTGCAGGGATTTCCCCAACAGGAAATTAGTTGGTAAAAGTGGACGTCCGACTGAACTGCGTTTCCATTTTAAAGTCAAATCCAAGGTTAACGGGACATCGAGATGACTGAGATGCACATATGTGTGTCTGTGGGAGGTTTGTCACTTCTCCCCCAAAACATGTGAAGTTTTCCAATAAAAACACAGAATTTCACATCATTTTTACCACATCAGTGTGCAAAAAGTGAAAAAATGCAGGAAAAAAAGAGGAGGAAAAAGAGCAGATAGTAATAAACACCCAAAACGTGCTGAAGATGTCCAGTAACCAACGACAAATATAGTAATCAGCAGTTCATTAAAATGATGAGTTGTTTGGTTCATAAAATGGTGTAAAGTGTCTATTACAGTGTCCCAAAGCTGAAGATTCAACCTAAAAGGTCTTTTTTTTGTCCACAACGCAAAGATCATCAGTTTACTATTATAGAGACTAAAGAAACCAGGAAATAATCAGAAGAGAAGCTGGACCCAGAGAATTTGGACATTTTCTTCTAATTATTCAGTTAGTTTTGATGCTCTCTCCACATTTATTTTACATTTAACCAACTTTTGTGCCTGTTCATGGGTTTGTATTCAGGCTGGGATCCTTCTCCTTAGTTGATTGACAGAAAAAAAAAGCCTAGTTAAAGCTTCTTGAGTGTAATAATTGCAGTTCTTCTTTGACATCTATAAAACAGTTGATGAAATAAAGATCCTGACCTGCCCAAGATTATAAATCAAGCAAACTGAAAGCCACAGCACAAAGAAATAGTAAATATTGTAGATTTTTAAATATCATGTCTCTTTGAGTTAATATCAGGGACATGAATCACATTCAACAAACTTTGGACTCATAACTGGTTCACAAGCTTAAGTTTCTTTCAAATTTGTATCCAGCTTTATTGATTTCAACCAGCAGATGTCACCACTGTGCCAACCGGTCATCATTTCAGTGAAATTAAAATCAATCCTGGTTCTTTTAGGAGATTAATGTGTTGACATTTTCATTAAAAAAAAAGAGTCTTTACACCTCTAAACTCATTCATTTCTTCCTTCAGGCCACACACGTGTGTTAATGTGGATCGGGCTGTTAATAGCATCAATTTGGGCAGTTTCTGTTAACACTAGACCAGCAGTGATGTTCTGTAGGTGTGAACAAATACACAGTTTGATTCATTAGATCCTCCATCATGCTCACAGCAAAATAAACATACTGGATGTATTTCTGTTTAAGACTGGTCCAGAACATTTGTCTGCAGTGTCACTGTTTAGTCTCAGCTCTGCTGTCAGACTCAACAGTCAAGCTACAGTCTATTTAAAACACTGATTCAACACACGCTCAGTCTCGACAGCCGAGCAAAAAACACTGAGGTTATTTTTGAACATCATGTCAAATTCCTGCCAATCTACTTTGGAATATGTTAAAATAAAAATACAAAACCTCTTTTTTGAAAAGTTCAGACAGATCACAGCTCTGCTTTGTGTAGAGGAAAAAAAAAAAAAGGTGGTATTTTCTTACCTTGGCGGCCACGATGCTGAGGCCCATGCCGTTGTGCTTCTTGAGGGTTACCGTGACAACCTCCGGGTCTTTCCTCATTGGCTGAAAAGAGAGACGGACAGGAAGGACAGAACGGTGAGCGAGGACGAGACCTCTTGTTCAAACGGCGAGCGTCCTGTTGTTAACGTTCCCTTAGTCTGCTCAAGTCGCTTCTGAGACATTGTGGAGGGGAAAAGGGAGAGTGAGGAGTAAAAAAAAAAGAAAAAAAGAGGGAGGGAGGGATGAGAAAAGGGAGGGAAGGAATGAAGGAGGGATGGAGGGGAAAGGGGAAGACCACAGAGGAACCTGTGGTCGCTGGAATCCAGTCAAGAATGGAAAACCACATCATGGCTACACACACAAACACACATGAACACACACACACACACACACACACACACACACACACACAGGGCGGCGACTGGGTGGAGAAACAAAGAAAAACCCAGAGAAGCAACCAACGTTTCCCACGTCAGGAACAAATATTCTGACAAAAGGAGAATCCAAAATAAATAGGCAGACTAATGCAAAAATATGTCTGACTGAAATGTGTGTTTTTATGTGTGTGTGTGTGTGTGTGTGAGAGAGAGAGAATTCTTGAGTAAACGCTGAATTCTGCAGGAACCACCAAAAACTAATAAAAACAACAGCTGCTGCTACATCTAGACAACAAATACAACACAAAAAACTACTAGAACTAAAATAAAGTCCCAACTTTAGCATCATCATAGTAATCGCTATGACAACCAGAAACTGGGCTGGATTTAGCATTACTTGATTAATGTATTGATTGCTGAAATGATTAGTTGTTTAGTTCATAAAATGGCGTAAATGTCAATCACTGTTTATTTGTCCAGACCAACAGTCACAACCCAAAGATCATCAGTTTACTATTATAGAAGAATAAAGAAACCAGAAAATTATCCAATTCGAGAAACTGAGAAAAAATTGAGAAAATGACTCAAATCCATTAATCGATTATCAAAATAGTTGGAAATTATGATGTAAAAGTTGTCAACTAACGATTAATCATTGCAGCTCTATTAATAGTAGATATATACTGTAAAAAAAAGATATAAATAAATATAAATAAAATATTTGTGTATAATATGCTGAAACACCAATAAAATACTAATAATATTTATTCTCAATACTTTAAATAGTTTTTAGCTTTAATTATACACTAAATACAGGTGCTGGTCATATAATTGGAATATTATAAAAGATTTATTTCAATAATTCTATCCAAGAAATGGAAATTGTATAATGTATACATTCATTTGACACAGACTGACATATCTCTAGTGTTTATTTTATTTAATCATATTTGAATGTTGCTATATAACCAAGATCATATCATTCAGACCATGAGTCCTGGCTAGCCGCTAGTTTTTAGCTGAAACCTGCATGGAAGTCACACTGAAGTCAGCTGGAATGCAGCTGGAACAGGAAAAATCCATCACAGTTGAAGCCTATTGTTTAGTAAACTGATCTTGCCCACACATTTTTTTCATTGAGTAAAAGTCTACTTTGAAATATAAAGATGATTAGAATCACTTCGTTAGTAACCCCCCCCCCACTTTTAATTGTCTGTCTCTCTCCACTCTGAAAGTGTACTTTACAGCCCAGCTCCTCCTACAGCTGCATAAGTAGCCATGTGCTTCCACTTCAGGGAGCCCCTGATTGGACAAATCCAATTTAAAAAAAAAAGGTGTGAATGGCCACAGTAAGCCAATATCTAAATACGGCGTTTGTTTTTTTGCAGGCCTTGTGGTGGGCCCTCTACAACGTTGGGCCCTGGGGCTGAAGCCCTGGTAAGTCTGTGTATTAACAGGTATTTGACTGAGGGTGAGGTGCAGTTCACCTTTCAAACAAACATGAACGAGCAGGTTTTCCTGGAACACAACTTCAGAAATATCAGACAACCAAAGGCACAGTAAAACACAGGCTTCTCATATGTGAAGACGTTTTTTTTCTCCTGTGTTCACTTGTGTTGTCTTTGACCAATATTTAAATTTGGTTGAAGATCTGAAACATTCATGCGTGATAAACATGCAGAATAGTAAGAAATTAGCAAAGGGGGAAGTTTACCATTAAAGTAGATTTGAGAAACTGGAAGCAGAGAAATTGGACAATCTCTTCTTAAAAATGACTTAAATCGATGAATGGAATATCAATAGTTGGCAATTAATGAAATAGTGACTAATCAACTAATCGTTGCAGTTCTAGCTACAACCATTAGATCTGGGAAAAGTTGTTCAGTTAGTTTTGATGCTCTCTCGACATTAATTTTACATTTAATCAGATACTGTGCCTGTTGATGGGTTTGAATTTGGGACGTGAATTCTGATTAGGTGACTGGTAGAAAATGTCCCAAACATTCTAAATCTGAAACAAATCTAATAATAATCAGATTTGAGAACCTACAAGCAGAGAATTTGGACAATGTCTTCTTAAAAATGACTCATATTGATCAATCCATTAACAAAATAGTTGGTGATTAATGTGATAGTTGGCAACTAATTAATCAACTAATTGCTGCAGCTCTATTTTTCAGCTTGCTTCATTTGTTTGTTAATAGTTTATTAAATCAAGTGATGCTTTTAGAAAAACTGCATTAATGTTAGTGTTTTATATTTTATTTTACTTTTGTCTTGTATATTCAATATATATTGTTTGCCAAAAAGGCAAATGATCAAAAAAATAATAATGTGAACATTATTTCATTTTGCTGCATGTTATTAAGTCATAGCTGAACTTAGATGGTTGAACAAGACTTGTAGTCGACCCACGCCCTGTTCATTGCAGTCTGCCTGCACACACCATTAATCAGTGTGTGTGTGTGTGTGTGTGTGTGTGTGTGTGTGTGTGTGTGTGTGTGTGTGTGTGTGTGTGTGTGTGTGTGTGTGTGTGTGTGATGCCTGCATTATGTCGAGACTACAGCCATGAAATAGTAGAGGAGGAATAAACAGACCAATTACAGAGGAAGTGGCTCTGCATGTGTGTGTAAAGAGACCTATCATTAACTCTGCATCTAACTCCGGCTGGTGTGATTGGTGTTGATTAAAATATGTGTGTGTGTAGGTCGTTATGAAAAGTAAATTGACCCTTCAGAAGTCACTGTAATCACTGCCTTCAACTGGGAGACCACACACACACACACGCACGCACACACAGGCAACTTCCAGGTTGAAGCTTTTCTAAAAATAGTCAAACTATTTGGCTCCGTTGTGGCGTCACTGCGTCTCTGGCTGTTTGTGTTGAAGAATTTTTACCTTTTTTAGTCTCAACTTCACCTGAAACTGATCCGTGATTTCACCTCATGTTCCGGGCTCCTGTTTAAATCTCTGTTAAAGCCTCTGAAATCCAGTAAAACTCCTGTCTCATATATCCAGGGCAGCGCAGAGATAAGCAGGAATGAAGAGGGCTGACAAAAGAACTAAAGGAAGCTTATACAGTTGTGTTCAAAATAATAGTGTAAACATTAGTAAAGCCAAAATCCTTATAATCAATTTTATTGTGATGCATTGGGAACACTACATTTTATGTCTTAAATCAAAATGTTAAGAAAAGTGTGCCCTTTTTTATTACTTTACTTTTTCGATGAAGAAAAATATCAGGTTGCACACAATAGCAGTGTGTGTATTTCTTTCTTCTACAAACTCAAATATTTACTGGATGAACAGAAAAATGTTCAGGATTTAGCATTCCTGTGAATCACTAAAGTCATCTTTAGTTAAATACCTATGGTTTCTAAGAACTGCATCACAACCAGGCATCCCCATGAGGAACTGTTCATGTATTCTATATAGGCTAGTGGGAAATTCTTATTAATCAGAAATGTTAAGCTAGACTATTATTAACTTTGAATGCTGGTGGGCTAATGCAATAAGGCAGGTCCTAACAATTGCAGCTATGCATGCAGAAAGGAGATATGGTACGTTGTTTTAACTGGAGATCTAAGCTGTTCTTGGGTTGGTTGTTTATCCCCATTTACATGTATGCGTATGTAGGCTCATTTCATCTGCAACTGCATCACAAAACAAATCATCCGCCCGCCATTTATCTGCACCAATGTTTTTTGATGATTTTCAAAACTACACTGGCCCACGGTCTATTACACACTACTGATGCAAGCTGAGAAATTTCTGGTGTGCTCTTGAAAGTATACTGATATATTTAAAGGCTGAGGTCCATCACCGGCCCGAATTTAATTCAAATATTCATTTTTATCACGTCAGGCACCCGAGACGTGGTTCAGCCTCAGAAAACATCCCTGTAACCACCAACCATGCATCTCTAATGCACGGCTGTTGATCTGCTTTGCTTAGTGTGTGAGCGAGAATGATAGAATCGAGTTGTGAAACAAACAAACAAAGAAAAAACTCATTCTGTGGTGAGGTGCCACAGATTTGTCTGTTTGGGAGTATGATGAGATCGTTTCCTGAAATTATATTAAACTACTGTGTAGAGAAATCTTTTAGAACAAAAATCAAATCCAATTATTCTCTGACAAAGACGCACAGCAAAAAAGATTTGCAATGTCAGTATTATATATCAATATACCTTTCTTTCCTGACGTGGGATATTTTTTTTTAATACTTTTACCAGTGAATTTTGGCCAAGGTGGTTTTGACATATTAAACAGGTGATTTCTCTCTCTCTTTACTCTCTGCTTCTGAGATCTTTGATGCATTTCAGCCTCCATGGCTTCTAAAGGTCATTAATTAGCAAACTTAATTTTACCCAGGATGCACGCACGCATGCACTTAAAGTCTTACCATCTCAGAGCTGTCAACAGCAGAGAAGTGGCTGTCACAGTCGGCTCCTTCAAAGTGGACGGTCCAGGTACCAGGTGAGCGGGGGTGGGGTGTTAAACGACAGAAACCTAAAACATACAATATTCAATGTGTGAGGGAAAACTTTTACTGGTTCATACACTGTAAATCTATGTTTCCTAAATAAAGTTTTGGAGAAAAAACTCATGACTCCTGCACTTTGTAAATCTACATTTCCTGTCAAGTGACATAAGTTGAAAAATGAATAAAACCCTGGATATGTTTGCACCGCGCTGCTGAATGTATTAACTCTGTGTTGAGGTAGATAAAAAAACACCTATCAGTAAAAATGTGTTTATATTGATTTATGTTGATAATTATTGATGGTTTGATTTAAAAAAAAAAAAAAAAAAATCACCCAATCCTGTTAAATCCTCCCCCTCCCCCCCCTCTTCATCTCTCTGTAATCTCAACACTCATATCAGCCTCTATAACAAACTCTGCAGTTGCCATGGTAAAAACGTTACCCGACCAGTGATTTGCCATTTGTGGCGTGTTGGCCTCTTTGGGCCACCGTACATGTCACATGACCAGGCCACCGGAGCCATGGCTTGATATTGATAGTGCTCTGGTGCTTTCTAATAGGCTCAACAGGCTCGCATGTATATTTCTGCGTTAAATTAAACATTTAAACCGTTGGTTCTAATAATTGCTTCAGCCTTTATTTCCCTCCGTGGTCAATGAGACCAGCCAATGAGACCTGACTGCTAATAGAATACCAGCCTTTATTAAGAGAATTTACAGAAGCTGAGCCATTGAGCCATTTTCTTATTGTACTGATGATGTTGATGATATATATTGATTATGTTTTATTACCCAGGCCTAGTACCTTTCTAGTCTATACAATGCATCTCAAATAATTTGAATATCATGAATTACAAGGGAAAAAAGGCTTGAAATATTTCAGTTGATGTGTAATGAATCTATGTATATGAGACTGATTGAGAAAAATACTCAACTTTTTCGATTTTTGATTTGATAATAAACTTGATTCATGGTTAAAGGTTAGTTAAATGACTGGCTGTTTGATTCAATAATTGATCCATTATCAATTTTCCTATTGTATTGATGATGTAGATGTTTTTTGTAGATGGTTTTTAGATGGTTTTACCTCTTTGCAGCAGTGGATCCAGGAAGTCCTGCAGCCCGTTGGGGAGGTTCCGCACCACGTCGCAGGAATATCCGTCCTCAGGCAGCAGGAACGGCAGCTGCAGGTCTGGATCCTCTTCCAGCTGAACTTCCCTCCCGTCGCTTCTCGCCAGCTCATCCGCCGTGTTTTCTGCTACTGCCACCACATGGTCGATCAGCTCCTACACACACACACACGCAGACATCAGGTGACCATAAAGACTGCAGGTGAGATTCATTAAAGGCATCTGACCTTCTGTCTATAAAAACAGCCTGTTCCAAGTTCCATTTAAACATGTTAAATACATTTCTGCATGTATTAATCTTACAGGGGGGATGTACGGCTCATCCGGAGCACAGTGATAGTTGGTCATGAGGGCTTGAAGCTGCAGTGAATTCAGCTTGAAGCAGGTGTTGTGGATGTTCTGCACGTCCTGCATGGAGTATTTGTCCATGGTCAGCAGGGTGGTGGCCTGGAGGAGACACACAAACAACCCTTATTAATCCATTTAAAGGTCATATTACCTGCTAAATATAGTTACCGCTTGATTAAAAGTGAAATTGTTTTAAATGAGCAATTCTACATAAACTAAATAGTATATATTAGCTCGCTTGCCTTATTCATTTTTTTAACTGGTGCTGAAATTAATCAACCAAACAGTTGACAACCAACCGATTATTTTCCCTTGATTTTGGTCAAATGTGAGATTAAAAAGTGAAGAAGTGAGACAAAATGTCAACATTATAATAAAAAGTCATAGGAATTTAAAACAAAAAGGTTACGATCAAATAAAAATATGATTTAAAAGTCAGAAGTAAAAAAATATGATAAAAAGTGAAACTGATTCGATTCAAAGGTAAAAGAAATATTAGATAAAAAGGCAAAACAATGATAAAAAAATACTATATGGTGTAAAATCAGTTTACTATTATAGAGACTAAAGAAACCAGAAAATAATCAGAGAAGAGAAGCTGGAACCAGAGAATTTAGGCATTTTCCTTTTAAAATTGACTCAAATCCATTATTAACTATCAGAATAGTTGGCGATTCATGTAATAGTTTGCAAGTAAACACTTATCCCCTTATTATCACGTATTAATCGTTGCAGCTCCAGTGAAGTTTGGAACATTCTCGTTATTTGAAGTGAAACATTCCTGTGTTTTCTGTTCTTGCTGGTTCGGGGCAAAGCATCGTGAGAAAAAAGGCTGATGTCAGTTATTTCCAGACACCCTTTGGATTGTAACAATAGAACGATCAGGATCACAGCTGTTGGATTGTTTAATCGCGCTGGGTGGGAGACGCCTCTGTTGATCAAATCACGCACACACTTCTGAACAAACAGGACTTACTATGACACACTTCCTACTTTCAATTAGTCTATGTTTTTAGGAAAATACTCCTGATTTAACAATGTTTTAGCTGCATTTAAAAAGGTAAATATAATTTTCCAGAAATAAAATAGTCCTTTGATAGATGATTTTGATCTGGTAACTCAGGAAGACATTTTCTATTTTTAATGGATAAATATCTACCGTCTTTCTGTGGAAGCAAAACTCCTCAAAGAAAAAAAGAAAGAAAAGGTGAGACAACAAGTTTCCTGTCGTCCTCCCACCTGTACGATGCGGCTCAGGTGACAGTCGGCAGCCAGCTCCAGCCCCTGTTTCTCGGCCCAGGCCTCGATGTGGCTGAGCTGCTGGCGGAGAATGGCCCCCCAGTAGTGGCAGCAGAGCCCCGACTCCGTGTCCGTCACCAGCTTGTTGAACAGCCACATGTTGATGAAGTGGAAGAGCTGCGAGAACAGCTGGATGGTCAGAGCGGCGTTGACCCGACACCGACGCAGCAGAGACATGGCTCCCGTCAAGGTGTGCAACACGTCCTCTGGAGACGCAGACGGACAAGAAATGTAAAGTATTTATGAGTTAATTTTAAAAGATGTTAAGATTTTATTATTGCAAAAAATGCAATAATTAAAAAAATATGAAACACTGTAAATATATTAAATAGGAACATTTATTTAAAATTGTAATATTAAAAAACAGTAATAATTAAAAATATATATTTTTTTCCTCTTCATCTTTTCTGACTTCTCTCTAATCTCACAACAAGAAGAGACTGTTAAGTCCAGTTAAACAGTATATAGACGTATTCAGCCTATAAAACATCACCTGCCCCTGTTGTTTTATTACCTATCTTGGGTCTCTGTGGGTTGTGTTCCTCGGGATCGTCCAGGAAAGCAGCCATGTAGTTGTTGAGGTCGGCCTGGAGGCAGTGGACCAGGTACCTGCAGCGACGCATCACAGCTCAGTAAACAACACGCGTGTTCTTCATCAGTGAATCCAACAATTAATTCAAAACTTTAAATGCACTGCTATATGTATGAAAAGTTAAATATTTATAATCTCAACTTAATGTAATCAAAGCAAACACACACATATGTATAAAGTAATAATTAAAAAATACAACGTTAAAAATGTCAGTTTAAACATTAAAATCTCTGTTCCAATGACAGGTTTTGTCTGCTTTTCCTCTCTCAGATGTCTTTCTCTCACACGACCACACGCAGACTAACTTGAAGGCCATCTGGACCAGATGTGCCAGCAGGTCCTGGGCGTCCAGCGTGATGCGGCTCAGGTCCCGGTCCTGCTTCACAAAGTTGAGCAGCTCCGAGGCGTTGGCCATCCAGAACGCCAGCGCCCCCGCGATGTTCTTCTGTTTCTGTAAATCAAAGCCGCAAACACACACACACACACACGAAAAGGGGGAAAAACATACAGAGGGGTTTGTTAAAAGCAGCATGACCCGATGGAGCCTGAAGAGTTAAAGAGGAGGCAGGAATTCTGTTTGAGCGGCAGCCAGAAGGAGCGGTTGTTACTTCAGGGATAGACTCGGGCTCCGCCCACTCCTCCCTTGCTGTCAGATAAACACACAAATAAACTTCTCTTCTTTTAAAACTTCCAACCGATTTACACAAAGAGGTGATTTTGTCTGAGTGTAGAGGCAGTAGTGAGCAGGTCCCATCCAGCAGAGACAGCAGATATTTATTTATTCTCTTGGAATAATGTTGTTTATAGAGCAGGAACTCACACGTTGGGCCACAAACTGTATATTCACACCACAAGAGACAGGATCAACATTCATCACAACATGAAGACATGATGTTGGACTGGAGCCTGGACAGCTGAGACGGCCGCAGGCTTTTTACATTCTGATGTTTCTTTCTTTATTGACTGATTCTTTACAGACTTTTCAAACATTTGTGTAAACTGAAAACCGATGCAACTGTTCCCAACAACTGAGATTTTGAAATGTCTCAATAACACAGGATTCTGATTCTGGTCAATTTAAACGTATTTTAAGGAAAAAAGTTTAAATTGTAAAATTTTTTATTACAATATCAACATTTTTCTCCATATTTCTTTACCTTTTAATAACATTTTCCATATTTGACAAAAATCAAGCAGAAAAAGAGTAAATTAATTGATCAAACAACTAATTGATCAATCAATTTGAGTCATTTTTTGAATCTTCAGATTTGAGTAAGAGTGAAAGATGTATTACACTATTTTATAAAGTAATCCTATCAATAATCAATAGATTAACCTACTGTCAAAATAGTCGTTAATTGAAGCGCGAATACATTTTAAAGCTTTAGTAATTATTTCACAATTGAAGTGACTGACAGGAATAAATTCCACTGTGATCAGACCAATCACATGTGACAAAGACTGATTCATTGGTAATTGTTTAAGTCTTTTTTTAATGTAAATCTGCTGCTTTCTTCTATTTTATATATTTATATTATACGTTCTATAGTAAGCTGACCAAAGAAAATATAAATATTATATTGTGATTTATCAGTTCAGCCACTTCACAAATTAAATATTTGAATTAATTGATTAGAATGGCAGATGTGACCACAGTCTCTTATGGAGGAAACAAGCAGCTCCTTTATTAATTATTTAATTTATAATTAATGATACCATTATTTAAAAGGTACCAGAAATAACAGATGTGAGAGGTCAGTGTGGGAGGAGCTGATCACTTGATGACCCCAACACTCAGAGAGGGAGGAATGAGCGAGGCTTGCTCTGGCAGCACCTGTCTATCCCCGCCTTGAAATACAAATTAAAAAACAAAAGAACCTTCATTCAGAACAGCCAGAGGACAGAAGATGGAGCCGAGTGCATCCAAACAACAACAAAATAAATCATGTCGGAAACATTGAAACACAGACGGCTGGTCGAATGTATTAAAACGACGTCAGGACGGACGAAAGAAGCGGAGGAGGTGGAGCAGCTCGTCCGCTCTGTTGAGTAGAAGCAGGAAGTGATGTCACACAGAATGATGCCAGTATTAAAGGAAGAGAATAAACAGAAAGGAAGAGTGGTTGCTTTGGTTTTTGGCTGTTTTGCGTTTGGTTTTTAGTACCAGGCGGGTCCAGGAAACTGAATGGAAATTAGTCGATGTTGCTGTTGCAGCTTAGTTTTCCAGCTGTGGGAGGATGTATTATTATTGTTGTTATTACGGCTTTGTTTGACATTTCTGTTAGGATGGACGGAGGAAAAAAAAGCAGCAGCAACGATGAAGTGCTGATCAACAAGAAGCAGGAGAGAGAGAGAGAGCGAGAGAAGAGGAGGAGGCTGGGCGACAGGATCGGAACTCACAAATCACAAAAACTCAATTTGCCTTCAAAGGAACATCAGACATCATAACATGTTGGAAAAGTTTCTGTTATACCTCCCTGCACATCTTTATTAGTAGTTCGGATCAAACATCAAATAAAACAGAAGAGGTGTCTTTCCTAGTTAACTAATCAGGATTAGAGATAAAGTTGTTACATCCACAGATTTAAATGCTGCTTCATTTACAAGCTGCTTATTAGAATAAAAACAGATGGTTGAAATTATGTATGAAAATTATTATTTTTGTTTCTTAAATTTCTCTTTTGAAGGAAAAGACACTGAAATAATGTATTTAAAGTTTATTTATAGTGGTTGTTTCCTACAAATTATACTGGCCTATAACTTTCTATATTTCTCTTTTTGATCTGAAAAAGCTAAAGTCAGCGATTCTGATACAATACATTTTTTGTGAAAATGTCATGGACAAAGCTGCAATGTTTATTAACTATTTTGAGCCATTTTTCAAAATCAAAACATCCAAATTCTCTGGTTCCAGCTTCTTAAATCTGATTATTTCCTGGTTTCTTTATTCTTCTATAACAGTAAACTGATGATCTTTGGGTTGTGACTGTTGGTCTGGACCAAAAACTACATTTTAGGTTGAATCTTCAGCGTTGAGAAACATTTGATTGACATTTTACACCATTTTATAGACAGAACAACTAATCAATTAATTAATAGTCAGATTAGACTTAGCACTAATCATGGACTCACAACTACAAATCCTTAAAATGGTAATCAAAATGAAGGTCTACACACATTCAACATCAGTATTTCCTGTTGCATGTAGGTTCTTTAAAGGCAGAAAATAGAGATTTAACATGCATCAGTTGGTTTTTGGAATTAATTTAAATCAGACGTTATATACAAAATGATATATTATAATAGAATATTTGATATTTTATCCATATCGCCCACCCTGAGAGAAACAGAGAGTGAAAGCAAGAAAAAAAAAAAGGGAGGTAGACGGGTCTGTAGCAGCCGTATCATGGTGTGCTATTGTGCTATCCTACCTGATCCCCTTCAGGAATTTCCTGGATGGAAGGAGGAGGAGGAGGACGTTCACAGGACAGAGAGAAAACACGTCAACAGCTACAGTATGGACACAGCCATGTAACACACACACAAACACTTGGACACACACACACAGTTTACAGTGAAAAGCCGTAGAGAACCAACTGTTCAGAAGCTACTTTTAAAGGCCCTGTTAAAGCTACGTAACGATTTGATATATTATAAAAAGTTGATTTGTTTTTTACTGTATGTAAGTTACATGAGTGTTTATAGTGTGTGATACCGAATATAAACAGTGTAAGAAAGATCTGAGCATTGTAAATTTAAATGCAGCATTCTGTGGCAATTTAGAGCAAAATCAGTGAGAGAGCTACACGCAAATCACAAATTAATTGCACATTTCTTCTTCTAAATTTAACTTAAACAGATATTTTTCTTAAGCAAACACGGACTCCCAATGTTCCTCTATTATCTCATAGCACGGTAAATGTGCAGTTGACAGGGTTTGAGAGTTGCTACGTAGAGCTCGTGTCTCTGCTCCGCTGGTCTGGAAACAGCTGGTATGGACAAATAAAGGTAAAGCACCTACTGCTATGATTATCATGACGATGGGTGGATTTAAAAAACGTTGAGTTATCCCTTTAAATGTGGTTGTTTTAGCCATGATTATGCTGCAATATATTTAGATCTAAGTTCCCTGTTAACGGCCAACCTTTAATTATGTACATTTTTGTATATATTCCTGTTTAATCCCCCCATTAATTCCCACAGAAGTTTATATAATAAACTTTATGGTTTGATGTCTATTATAAACACACCACAAAACAATAATTAACTATTAACATGTATAAATTATGATTATTATTATTATTATAAGTGTTAGCAAATAGATTAATTTATTTATTTTCAAGGCTTGAAAAAGCTGAATGAAAAGTGGTAGAACTGAAACCTTTCCAGATATGAAGATAGTGATAATTAAACAGTGATATTTAGTCTATATTGCATATCACAAACCATATATCCCGTCATAATTACCCCTGTATAGTTGCTATGCTGTGTCATAGCAGGCTTCACACAACATGTATAAAACACTGAGGGGACGACAAACATGAGACGAAAGCAAAGACGACAGAGGTGAACGGTGGAGAGGAAACAAATCACACGTCTTACAGCAACTACGACTGCGGTAGTTTGTAAGAAAAATGTCAACGGGAGGAATAAAGGAAAATAATTCCAAAAAATGTCAAAACGAGCAGGAAAAAAACAAAAAACAGAGGATCCATGTGTTAAATCCATGAATCACAGCATCATGAGGTAGAAGAGGATAACAGCTGGGATCATGTTAAATTAGTAGATATGATAGCACAGAAAATTTAATTCATAGAATTAAAAGACGGGTACTGACCTGGATGACTCCCTCCATCATGCTCACCATCTTGTTGACAATGGCGATGACCTTGTGCGTCCGCTCCGACGGCGACGTGTCGGGCCGGTACGCGGGCGACAGCACGAAGCGACACGCCATGTACAGGACGTACGTGGGCGACAGCTTGAAATGAACCGTGGAGCTGTTGGTGTAGTTGATGATGGCCGACAGGAAAGTGTCTTCAGCTGCATGGAAACGCACGAAAATAGATTTAAAAACAACTCCAGTTATGTTAGGAACCTTGGATTTGATCAATTCAATTAGCTTTATTGGCACCAACAAATAATACAAATACAATGTCCAGAAATTATTGTTTAACTGGATTTAAATGATTTAATTGAATTGATCATTTTCACTGTCACATCAAGACAGAAACTGAGACCACAATGTTGTTAATTGGATTTCTTCTTAATAATGTTCCTGACCATAATGTTATTTTTTCTTATTTTTTACTTTCAACATACTTTTCCTAGTTTTTAATTTAAGCAGGTCTACAAATTTCAAGGTTTGAGACTAGAACCAGCCTCTTTTTATCAGTTTATCAGACCCTGCTGTCACTTCTGAGTGACAACGTTCATTTAATGATTAAATAATATAGCGAAATATATCCACATTATAGTAATAGTAAAAGTTGAAAATTAACCACTATGACTAAAGCAGTACATTTACAGAAATGTGTATTAATATGTCCTGCACCTGTAATATTAAACTGATCAAAATAAATAAAAGTAGCATCAACATGTCTTAAAGAGTCTTAGATTCCCACGTTTCCCATGTTCCTCTAAAATCCTCTGACACTTGTGTTTATTGACTTTGTGTTTGTGCCCTGAGCCTCAGTCTGTGTGTCAGTGAGCACTAAGTACACTCTCTACTGTTTTTAGCCTGGTGTGAGATCATCTGTTTTTCCAGCTAAAGGAGGTCAGAGTGAGGTTTGGATGTGTCACAGTGGAGGAAAGACCTGGGAGAAACTAAAGAAAGTGTCTCTTATTCAAATTTTACCATATGCGAGTTACTGTTTCGAGATAAGAGGGAATAAATACATAAGGATCTTAAAACCATTAAATATATTAAAGAAAAAAATGTATAGAAGCTCAGATATTGGGATCATACAAATAACTTTTATAAATAAAGGTGAAAAGACCCCCCAAAAAAATGAAAAAGAGAACATCAGGCCAGTGTAAGTGTACCCACATTAACTCTCTCACTCTGTGTGAGTGAACAAGAACGATTGAATTGTGTTGCGTTAAGGAGATAAACAGATGAATCAATTGATGGTGCTTGTTTTCACCACAGATTGGTGGATGTGTGGTAAAGACTGTACATCTTCTCGTGAATTGCTGCGTACAGGGAGTATTGTTCTGCTGAACAATGATGACAGGGTTAGATTAGGATGATGAGACTAATTATCGGAGGGTTCAATAGTTTCCAGCTATTGATCAGGTCTCTAAAACAGAGAGAGAACCAGACAGACACAACGAGGCAGACTCGTACTCACAGTTGTCTCTGAACTCGATGCTCGCCGGCAGAGTCAACTCCGTCCTGTCCGCCGAAGCGTCCTGAGACCTGAAAGACAGAAATAACCGTGAGGACGGGGAGGAGGAGGAGAGACGGAGCCAACGTGGAGGACAGAGAGGACGGAGGAGGAGAGTGGGACTGACCTGTTGTCCTGCTGCTCCCCTCTGATCATTGGTTTGACCATCCCTCGCTCCATCTCCAGCTTTCCTGACGTCTGCACACAGAACAGAAGAGTTTACAGAATCTACACATGTCTAGATGTATAATAAATGAAGCTTCAGCTGCAACTTTCATCCACCCACTGTTACACAACCCAATACTGATATATCCCTATATATGGGAGCTCTGCCCTGATCAAAGCAACTCATGTGACTGCTGCTATTGTTGCTGCTGGAGAAATAAAATGCCTTGCATCAAGTTCGAATAACAAGGAGCAAACATCCAACAGACGCAGCTTTAACGGCTTAGTGGTCATCTGACAGATCAAATATATGGGTGTTGTTCTATAAAATCTACAGTAGTGTCAATAAAAATAGTTCAGAGCCTGTAAACAGAAGAGCAGTGATCTTACATCAAGAGGGTTAGTGATGCAGAAACATCTGGAGCTGAGCTGGATTTCTGTTATTTATCAAGCAAAAAATACCAAACTTAGTCTGGTTCCAGCTGCAAAAAAAGGATCTGCTGCTTTGTATGTTTAATATAAATGTAAATTTAACCTAACTGTGTTTTGGGGGGTTCTTAAAGATTATAACTTCATAAACAAAACATTTAACTGATTACTTAAGAAACAAATCTGCAGAAGAAGCTGTCAATTCTTTTTATTTGTTGGATTTTTTACAAAAATAAAACTTTCTTGAGGGAGCCGCACGGCTGCAGCTAACAACTACTTTAATTAAAATATCTATTATTGAAATCCCTGTTTCCCAAATCGGTCTTTTAATTCAGAAAAATGACTCAAATCAATTAATTATCAAAATAGTTGGAGATTACTGTAACAGTTGACAGCTAATGGGTTAATCGACTAATCGTTGAAGCTCTACTTAATTACAAGAATTATGGATAACCATTGAAAATATTCACAATATCATTTACAATATTTGTTTTAAATCAAATTAACACAGAATTTTTAGTTAAAATTACATGTAATAAAAAGTTGATATAACATAAAACAATATCAACAAAGGTCATCAAATAATGTTTGTAACTTTTACCCGTATCAATAATCCACATTTTCTTCTTAAAATTGATTAGTTGATTATCAAAATTGCTAATTGATCAATTTATTGTCACAGCTCTAAGTAACTGCATTTGTAAAGCAATGAAATGGTTTCCCTGCCTACATGTTCCAATGTGGAACAGAATATGAACACTGACAGTCCGCATGCAAGTGTGTGTGTGTGTGTGTGTGTGTGTGTGTGTGTGTGTGTGTGTGTGTGTGTGTGTGTGTGTGTGTGTGTGTGTGTGTGTGTGTGTGTGTGAGACCTTGCTGGGAGGAAGGGCAGCTCCACTATGGACGTCTCCGTGAAGATCGAAGGTGGTCTCAGGAACGCTGCTGCAATGGAGTCACACACAGGCGGCGGTTTAGAGGAGGAACTGTGCAGCCGACTTTTCATTACTTCAACAACAGCGACTCGGATTCAATCCACCCCCACCCACACACACACACACCCACACACCCACACACCCACACACACACAGACACAGAACAGACACTCACACACAGACTCATCTAACTCGGGGCTCATTGTCGGTATGAGAGAGCTGGGTCTGAGGCGCAGAAAAGGAATGACACACCAATGCAGACGGATCGTTTGCTTTATACATATACACTCTAATTAGATATAGAGACGCTGGGTGTGTGTGTGTCTTGTTTTCACACTCAGATGATGGGAGAGTGTCAATGTCAAATAAACAGCGCAGCACAAACACAGTGTTTGTGCTGCGTCATCGACATTCAGAGGAGGATTTGTCACATACACAATAAAAAACAACCAGCAGTAGCAAAAGTAGGTTAAACCATTAGCAGCAAGACAGAATCACACATTCTCTTTCATTTATTTTATATTATAAAAGACTGAGTGTTGCAGAAACTGAAACAGATATTTTAAAATGGAAATACAGATATGATGAAAAATCTTGAACTTTTTAATGATATAATGATTTAAGATGGATCTGTATGTAACGTCATCAATGTTCGAGCTATACAGGAAGAAAAAAATGACATTCAGAGGATACAGCAAGTACTGGAATCTTTTACGTTCACTTTCATATTGCATTTGTATTTTATTTGTAAAATTAAATGCATAATGTGTACTTTTTTGCCACTATTGGCCTTAATCTAATCATGCTACAGGTTTTTTTTTCTCAAATATGTATCCTCACTCTTCAAAACAAACCAACCTACAGATTAAAAGACAGACTAAATATAAAACGTTCATGTATATAATATCAGTTGAGTAATATTATACATCTACTTTATGTTTTTCTATGCTATACATTTTTTTCTTTTTTTGAGAAATTTGCATTTTAATAATTGGAAACTATAGTTGAGGCTTGTAAAATGCCCATAAACCAAAAAATAAAATGATCCCAGGTACAAAATTATTTTTGGGATATTCTAGAGACTTGAACAAAGCTGTCAGTGCTGAAAATCATAATAATTTAAATTAAATGACTCTTTCTGGGAGGGTTCGTCTTTGTTGGGGCAGGAAGTCGTTGTCTACCATCATGTCATTGTAAAAAGCTGTAGAGGTAACATTTAGATTTGATATTTTTAGCAGAAAATGACAGTCATAGACTTCAGTAACTCTAGTTGCTGCTGGACTTAAACGGATTAAATAAAGGTGACTAAAAGCAGGAGAAGTTTTCTGGAGCCACATGGCTCTGATTCTAAAAATCTGTTGTCATGCAAGTGTGGCTCTAATCTGCTTAAAAACTGTGAGGTTTTATTTATTTTTTATCTATTTATTTTTGTAGGTTTATACAGCAGATTGTTGGACGTCAGCCCAGAAAACCACACGGCTCCACATTCACAACTCTACACTTGTAATCCAACATGAGGTGACACTGAGCTACACTGGATGACAGCTGCTACCAATTTACCAGACATTTATTTATTTATTTATTTATATATGGATGGACGTTTACAGGGGCTTTACTCTAAAGTAAAGTAAATATATAGATTACATTATATTGACTTTATAAAACACTTCTTGTTATTTTTTGCCTACAAACATTAATCGTGAACTATTCTGATAATCGATTAATCAATTTAAGTCTTTTTTAAGAACAAAATGTCAAAATTCTCTGCTTTCGGTTTCTCAAATCTTATAATTTTCTGGTTTCTTTAATTTTCTATAATAGTAAACTAATGATGTTTAGGTTGTGGACTGTTGCTCTGGACAGAAAAAGACATTTTAGTTTGAATCTTCAGCTTCGGGAAACAGTGATCAACATTTTACACCATTTTATGAACCAAATAACTAAGTGATGAATCATTTCATAATTGATCGACTCCCAGAATAATTAGTTGCAGCCCTAATAAATAAAGTTTTCGCTTTTCATTCAGAAATACTACTTTTATGATATATATGAATATAAAACTACATTTTAACTTCACAAAAATGATACATTCACCTTTCTTTGATGAACTCATCCAAAAATCCATCATAGCTTTTTATCTTTTAGCTATTTACCTTTAAACCCATTAGTCGAATAATCAATTAGTTGCAACTATTACATTAATTTTTAATAACAGCATTTTATGAAACAAGCAATTGTTTGATCGTTTCAATTATCCATTGATTAATTGATCAGAATAGTTGTGAGTTGCAGCCCTAATAAAAAACGCCCCATGTTCCAAAACTATCAATCCACAGATAAATGCAGCTCTGTCTCGTAAATATTTATGAGACTCTTTTCATGGTCGATTTTCACTTTGAATGCTGGAAAAGTGGGAACCTCTACTGTATGACATCACAAAGTCAAGGAAGTACAAACACACTGTAAAATGGAAAAGTTTCTAAATTGGGACTGTGTGTTTTTCTGTGTTTGATGCATGAGACAGTTAGACCTCATCTACAGTAAAATAAATCCATCAAAGTGACTATTTGCAGCATCTGGGACATTAAAAAGGACTGATTCACCTGCTGCTGTCAGCAGAAAACACACACACACCTGCCTTTAATTCCATCACTGATGTTTCTTTCAACCCTCTCTCTGTCATATAATCCAAAGTCTGGACCGAGTCAGACGGCATATTAACTCTGGATTAAAGCTTTCTGCCGGCACAGAAAGGAAAAATCAATAAATAAATTAAAAAAACAAAAACGGGCAATCAAATTGATTCAAGTAGAAACCCATTCAATTTAGTTTTTAAGGTTCTGTCAGCTGTGAATGTTGAAGACATGTTTTGTAGTGGAAAGTAACAAAGTACATTGAAGATTCAAGTACAATCAATCACAGATTTGTTTGGGTTTTTTTTACAAACTGTACCTTTAAATTACAGTAAATCCAAAGATATTATTTCATATAACACATACCTTAATCATTGACTTTATGACAGATTTTCTATGAGCAGCGGTAAAAAGTAAAAAAGTACATTTAGTTTTATTTCATTTACATTTGTACTTCAGTACAGTTCTGAAGCACTTGTCGTTTCCTTGAGCATTTCCATGTGACGCTATGTTAAATAGCGGAAAAATACTTTTTATCCTCATTCTAAGTCCTGTTTAAATTGTCTGCTTTTAACCTTGTTACGAGTTTTGAGTGAAAATTATATGACTATTGTTATAAAAAACATATTATACATGAACATAATTACTATTAAATACTATTACTATTAATATAGCCAAAGTTTTTCAAATCACATCTCTTACACATTGACAAAACATAAAAATGCTCACGTTTATTAAAAACAAGTAGTAGATTATACTACAATTATAGTCGACTATAATTAATTATAATTATAGTTGACTATAATTATAGTCTGTATAGAGAGTACTTGTACTCCAAGTATACTTTAAGTATATTTTGCTGATAATACTTCTGTACTTTTACTTGTAAAGGAGAACGTTTTGATGACAATATTTCTACTCAAATATTCATTAGTGAGAATCTGTCCCATTAAATGTAAAACAGCAAAACAGCAGAGAGCAGTTGATTGTTACTTCCTGTCTGGTTGAAGGTAGAAATTAAAATCAGCTGATGGGGTCTTTAACTCTCTAGCTGGAATTCAATCCTGTGAAAATGATCTGAGGCCTGTTACAAACCACATCTAACATGCTTCAAACACATGGATGTGTCCTTTGTACTTCTAAACACATATAGATCTACAACATGATGCTGGAGGTGGATTAACATCAATTAAAACTGCAGTACAATTACTTTTTACACTTCTAGTCTTCAAAATACATAAATATATTTATTAAGTTTTTGATAAAGCCTTTATTCTACAGTCTACTGATTATCTGGTATTTACTAAGAAACAATATAGTATCATTGTTAGGGAAGTACTTACAACTGCATAGTACACAAAAGTACTCAGGAGAAACAGACAGTAAAGTAAAAGTTTTTATATACCAACTATGTTTTCTTTGTTTACACAACAGCTTAAATTGTTATAGGTGAGTTAAAAGTAAAATACACATTTGAAGTCAATAATCGGCTCGAAAATGTAATTTTTATTATAAAAATTCTCAGTTTTACATCTGAAAAGTGCATATTTTAACAAAAATGACCTACAGTCAAGTGTTTAGAGTAGGGCTGTATAGGGCTATATTGGTAGTCAATTAATCTATCAATTATTAACATGATTCATCGTTTTGGTTCATAAAATTGTGTAAAAATCTTGATCACTGTTTCCCACAGCTTTGTTGTCCATTAAAAACAATCCACTTTGTTATTAAAGAAAACTAAAGCAACCAGAAATGAATCAGAGAAGAGAAGCTGGAACCAGAGAATTTGGACATTTTCTACTTAGAAATGACTCAAGTTGATTATCTATTATCATAATAGCTGACAATAGCTAATTGTCAGTTATACAATGAAGGTAACAGGAAAAAAAACAAACTTTAAACCAATTAAAGACAAAATGTGTCATTTTACTGATTGAAATGTCTAAAAAAAAGAACAGAACATGAAAATATGGCTATTAAGAAAGTACAAAAAGTTTATACAAAATACTGAGTTGTTCTTTATTTAGGTTTCTGTGTATTATGAGGTAATAGTTTAGGTACTATTAAGTTGTTATGGTCCTTTTCTAACATTATACTTGTTTACTGTCTAGTTTTTTTAAGTAAATACCAGGAAATTGGAGTGGGCAATCATTTGTTTGTTGATGTAATTTGAATAATATTTTATCTGATTTTAGGAAGTTTTCAGTTTAATGTCAGACGACACAAGAGGAAACAACTGAAAGAACAACTTCATGCAGAACCACTGATGGACAGTTACTCACACACCTCTGTGTTTTTCTTTCTTGCACCGTTATTCATCCATCAAGTCATTAACAGGCCATTGGGCACAAATCCTCTGTTTCTTGTCCTCCACTCATCCTTTTCCTGCTCCCGGCGTCTCCTCTGCTGTTATCTGGCTGCTGCTGGTCTGTGAGAGACGGCAGCGAGTGGAGGACACACCCAGCACCATGTTGATCAGATTAGAGGGCAGCCCGCCTGCCATAACCCCAGACCTCCGCTCTTCCTCTCCTCTCATTTCCTCGTTCTCTCCGTCCATCAAACCCCAGATGTCCCTCCTCCTCCCTCCTTTTCCTTCCCTTCATCTCCCGCTCCGCCTGCCAGCTTCCAAACCTCATCCTCTCCTCCCTTCATCTGCAGCAACACCCTGCTCTGTTTTTTTTTTTTTCTTTCCAAAAAGGAGCGAGCGCAAGGGGGATAAAAGAGAAGAAAGAAAGAAGAGGAGACAGAGGTTTTACTCACCCAGACTTGTGTCGGCTCCTCATCATGGACGCCGGCTCCCTCTTCCCGCCCTGGTCGAACATCGGGTCCACGAACTTGAAGACGTGCGTGGAGCCGAACTGAAGGGTGGAGCCCGAGCGCAACACGGTTGTCTCGGTGACGCGCTGCCCGTCGACGAAGGTGTCGGCGTCCGGGCCATGTGGGGTCACAGTGACCATACCCTCGCTGTGCATGAGGTTGCAGTGATGGGGGAGAATTCCTGGACCCAGCAGCTGCAGAATGACAACAGCAGCAGGTAGATTAGCACAGGAAACAACATCCCAAACGTGGGACAACAATAAATAAATTATAATAATATGCAGCCTAATAATTGCAATATATGATAGTGTGGAGGGAGCAAAATAACAACTATATTTTTAAATTTAAATAAAAGTTGTATTTTAATATAGCTGCATTTTATGTAAAAATATATTTTTAAATGAAAAAAGTAATTAAACCCACCCAATAAAAAATATTTAATTATATTTCATTATATCGATTTTATAGATATAAATATAGTACCATACACACACGTATATAAAATAGAGTTTTATTCAACATAGTGATAGAGATATTTCAACATAGTGAAAAATAGCTGCATCAGGCTGAAGCTGCTGGACAACGTTAATTACCTGGATGGCACCATCCTCTGTGCAGTCTGAGCCCACCTCAGTGATGCTGTGCTGAAGCCGGTACAGCTTAGGTTTGTCCCGTGAGTCAGACCCATCTACACACACAGACACACACACACACACACACACACACTTAGCACCAGGCAGGATAGCACTCGCTTAAAGTTCAAAACAACAAATCCCACCTCACACACACAGCTGACAGCAAAGAATCCATACAGCACTTCAACAGAAAATCAGGAATCATCAAACACCAACTGTTGCATTCTGGGATATGTATGCACTGTTAATGTTGGGGTAGAGAATGTAGGTTGGAGAGGAGGGGGAGTCTCTGCATTATTAATCATTAGTAAACAGGAGTTTAGTAAAAGCAAAGCGGTGCATTAGTCTGAGAAACAGGGAGACATAGTTCATGGGGAAATGAAAGAGCATCAGAAAAACCTCAGACCACCTTCTAATAATATGAATCAACAGAAAACTAATAACACAGGCTCACAAGCTTGTAAGAATATGCGAGGACTTAGAATAAATAGCCAACTTAGATCTAGTCCACACAAACACTGGTATTTTTTAAACCGATCTTTTATGGCTTCCAGAAAAAGTCCGGTCTACACCACCAGTACCGTAGTGCCCCAAAATCTGCCTCAAACAATGTCATGCACATGCTAAAGCAGTAGGTGGCAATAGCACCGCTAACAGGACAGCCGTTTTAGCCAATCACAAGGCTGGTTACGTCTAACGCACTCCACAGTTCTCCATGGATACACCTTAGTGCTACCGTCACACAGTGTGTTGTCAACAATGTCTACAAGAAATTACTGTTTTCCTGTTGGAGTTATCAAACAAAAAGTTCACCATGGACTCTGGTTACAAAAAAAATATTTCAGAAGCCCAGAACTGCAGTTACGTGTGGATGAAAGGCTGAACTGTGCAGAGAAAGACACGGTTTCAAAAACACCCATGTTCATGCGGACGGCCCCTTAGTAACGAGATTTATAGCAGAAATTATCCCTGAGATCACAGTGGAATCCAGTGGTCTAATAACAGGCTCCAACCTAAAGTTTACAATAAAGTCTGTTGATTTAAGTGTTAGGAGATTTGTGATTTTTACAGCTGCTGTTTATACACATACTTTTTACTGGAACTCCTGTTTGCTCTGGTTTTGGTGCAGTTTAACTTGACGTGTTCTGCGTTTGCAGGTTTTAAGCATCTGTCTTTACTCACCACTGCAGCTACAACAATTATATAAACACAAATGTGAAATCCTATTATATCAGAAGCCAAAAAATGCACATGGAGGCAGAATATGATTCTGGGTGTTTGAGAGGCAGAACATTTTTTGTTTTTCACCTGATCGCAGATGTTTATTCTAGAAGTGTGTGTGTATTCCTGTGCAAGTATAATATTCACATTATAATATCAGATAAATAACAAAGGATTTGAAGCTTTAACCTGTTCAGCTCAATGGACGTTAATTGTTAAAAGCTACAGTGCAAAAAACGTAATCTTACCAAGTGTAAATATCTTTATTTAGACTTATTTTGAAATATCTTATTCCAATCGCAAATAATTGAGCTTATTTCAAGTATTTTTTTTCCTTCTTCAAATTTGGTCTTGGTTTCTTAAAACAAGGTTAAATTGTTTGACTTTTTTTCTTAATGTTGTCTCATCTCATATTGTGGACTTTTTAATCTCAATTCTGACTTTTTATCTCTAATTGTTTCAAAAAAACTTGAAAGGTAATGTTATCTGCCAATAAAATTAAATATTTATCTGACATTATAAAGGATTTGAAGCTTTAACCTGTTCAGCTTGATAGATTTTATTAATTGTTAATCTATAGTGAGTATTATATAAACTCACACTGTAAATAATAATGAAAATATCTTTGTTTTTGGTACAATTACCAAGTAGAATTATCATGAAATAGATTATTCCTTTGGTAATTTAGTTTATTTCATTTTTTTCTTGATTTTGATTAATCTTATTTTCTTTCTTTCTTTTTTGTCTCATATTATACATTTAAAAATAAAAAAAAATGAAGTAAGTAAAATTATCTGCCAATGAAATGACATCACTCAAGATAACTCTACTCAATATTGCACTAATTTTACTAGATACAAGATATTTCCCCCTGATGAGATTTAACTTTTTGCAGTGTGGACATAGATGTGACTTTTTATTATCATGGGTGAAACTTGTGTGTATTGATGACTTTTAAAAACTGAAATAATCCTACAACAGGAATAAATAACGATGTTGAGTATTTTCAGTAGGGGGGACGCCTTTCATCGTTCAAGGTCATTGCTTTACCCCCAAAAATCCCATCAGCCATTGCATCAAACACAAAGGAGGTGTGGTAGGGTTTTTACCTTCATGGTGCCGATAGGCGTAGTAGGCATAGTGATTCCCTCGCCCTACGCAGACAGGCAGGCAGGCAGGTACAGAGGAAGTACAACACATGCACAAGGCCCCATACACACATACACGCGCACACACACGCACGCACGCACACACACACACACCATGCCAAAAGTGGGAAAGAAAACAGACACATAGCAGAGGGTGAAAATGCAGTGAGGAGGAAAAATGCAGCATTACCATGTTAACCATTAATTGCATGGAAGCACACACACGCACACACACACAAAGTATTTCTTATTCCTAATCCTCAATTATAAAATAACTATTCATACCCATAATAAATAAATTCATCTGTATCCCTCCTGAAACACACCATGAAAGTCTCACTATACAACGCTTCTGTTCCATAGTTTAATAAACTATTAAAAACTATTTAATTCAGGGGTAGGTGATTAGAGGCTACAGTCCTCACCACTGGTCCGAATACCCAATCAGGCAGCTCTTTCCTACATGAAAAAAAAAAGCTATCTAAAATGTTGAACTTCCTCTTTATCTATTGACATTTTAGCCATTTACATAGTTCTACAACAGAATATTCTGAGCTTGTCGAATCTTATACACACTAATCTTAGCTGTTGGTATTATAATCAAGAGTAAAAGCCCAAATACACACACACACACACACACACACAAAACCAGAATATTTAGTAGAGCCACCACATCAATTTTCCATCATGGCTGTTTTCCAGCATCAACCTGACAGTGGGTGAATCAATGTGTTAGTAAAACCCTGGAACAGAGTCAGTGTGGGGCTGAGACCATGAGGCCAGGCGAGTTAATAGCATAATGACAGACAGAGAAGAAGCTAAGGAGAGAAACAGGGAGGATCAGTAGCCAGGAACAGGAACAAGCTGTTAGGATGGATACCGTCACATTTAGCTTCGGGTGTGGATTGTTGTTGAAAAACATTTGGATTCATTTAGGTCTTTCAATATCAGAACAAAATCTCTGTACTGAGATGACAACCAGCAGTTTTTATATTAGTGAAACTTACCCGTTATACTTCAAGTCCATCAACCTGCCCTTTGTCATCCTATAACAGTGATTTTCTTTCTTTTTTTACACATAACTCTTTCAGTAAATGTTTGATCCCTGAAACATTCTCAGCTAACTAAACGTTCACCAATAATCAGAAGGCATCGACATCAAGTAGTGGTAAGTAACCAACTCAAGGATCAGTGTTTCAGTGGGGGAGGGGGATCTGAGATGTGTTTGGTTATAAATAAATGAGTTTAGACCCAGACACTGTTCTGTTTGGTGATAGTGCTGGGATTTCCTGAGGGTCTGTGTGAACGCATTCTGAGACGCTGCAACTAGCATGTGTCTACTTCTACTTCCTCCTCCTCCTCTTTTTTGTTTTCTTGACCATTTTTTATTATATTCTTATGTTGAAAATAAATAAAGTCACATTCAAACTGAGTCACTTAATGTTCTGTTTATTAAAGCAAAAGTTGAACTAAGCAACTGAATTTGAAGTTGCCACTGAGTTATTAGTAAGATTAAAAGCAAAAAGGTAATTATAGAATTATTCTGATATAATTTCTGAAAGCTAAAACAATGCAGTTTTTTGTCTGTGCATTACTAAACTGAGCTGTAGATTAAACATCATGTTGTTTAGGACAGTTACAGAACATGACTGTCCCCTAGGAGATTTCAGCTACAGATCTGGAATCTGACTCTGAACATACTTTGGGTAGACTGAGGAAATCCTGCACAGCTGGAATCAGTAACGTAGCCACATGTGAATCACTCACCTTGGCAGAGAAGAAAAGAAACACTCACCTTTGGTTAACCTCAGATCTACTGCAGCAATACTGTCACCTGCTGGCGATGCAAGGCTACTGCACCACAAATAGTACTATGGATACGAGTACCCCTGCTGACTTCATGGAATATATATATATATATATGTGTTATGTATGAGTGTTGTGGTTGTACCTGGGCTCAGCTCCACCAAATAAGGCAGTTTTTCAGGCGGCAGGGAGCTGGTGCTGCTGTCCTTCCCTCTCAGGCCTTTGTCGTCCATTTTCCTTCCCTTCCTGCCCTGGTAGTCAGGAGGTCTCTTCTTCAGCTGGAAAACTAACGCTCCTACAACAAAATAACAGCACTTTTAGTACAGGTACTCTCAAAATATTACATTTTTTTACCTATAATAGTGTCTTATTTACAGTGATGAAGTACTGTTGTCAAAAAATAAACCTTTACAAATAAAAGTCATGAATTGAAAATATTACTTAAGTAAAAGTACAGAAGTATTATCAGCAAAATATACTTAAAGTAACAAAAGTAAAAGTAGGCGATGATAGTCAATTACTCTCTTGATATTTTGAACTTGGACATTTTCTTCTTAAAAATGACTCGATTGATTGAATGATTGATCAATTATCAAAATAGCTGGTGATTAATCTAATGGTTGGCAACAAATTGATCAACTAATTGTTGCAGCTCTTATTAACAGTAATAATACTGTGTATTAAGTATGTATGTTTTATTACTATATAATGATAATGTTATTATAATAAAATACACTATATTTATATATATTTCACACAAAATGCATAGCAATTTTTTGAAAAGCAGACAATGTAAAAAAGTTACAATATTAATATATAATCTATTTACATTTTCATATGAAAGGTCTAGTACCTATTAAAGCTTCAGATAAAAGTAGTAAAAGTACAAAAAAGCAAATCATAAAGTAGCATCTCATGATAATGCTTAAATACAGTAGCTCAAAACAGTACTTAAGTACAGTACTTTAGTAAATGCACTTAGCTACTTTTCAGTTCTTTGCTTGTTAATGATCTGAGGATGTTTCTAAGTCTGTATATTTGAATCCATTAGAGCCCCACAGAGACAAGTTGTACTAACAGCAGTGTAATGACTGCAGAGAGGCAGCAGGGGGCGATACACACCATGAACAGAGAGAAGAAAAAGCAGACTGTAAATATAGGGGAAGGAATGAGTTTGTGTGTGTGTGTGTGTGTGTGTGTGTGTGTGTGTGTGTGTGACCTCTGTCAGCAGGCCAGTCCCTGAAGATCTGCAGAGGACACTCGGCATCGTCCAGAATCGCCTCTTTTCCCGACTTGTCGTCTTGCTGCACAGAAAACAAGATAAACCATAAATTAGCCAGTTAACAGCAACTCAACATGAAGATATAACAACAACAACTTTTGAAAAAATGTTCTTTTCTTGTGAGTAATAGGGCTGTTTTGATCCTGTTGTCCACCAGGCGACGCTGTCTGCATTAGAGGCATTTAGCCCCACCCATGGGTGTCATTCCTATCAGATCCAAGATCGTGCCACCCTTGACCTGTGTATCAATTTTGATGATGATATGAGGTCAATGACGGCATCAAAAAGCCAAACATGTTTTCATGAGAAAAGATTGATCTCTGCCACACAGAGGTCAGAGGTCATAGCCTCACAGCATTGATTATGTAGCTTCACTAGCTTGTTCTGCATGTTTCATCATCAGTGTCATCAGTAGATGTTAAAGTTAAAACAGGACACTTCCTGTTACCACTGGGGGAGCCATGAGTAAAGTAGGAAGTCAATATATTAGGACGCTCTGGGCGGAGCCATTGTCACGTTAGCCGACTCAAAGTTTGAAGTCAGATGGCAAGCTCCGAAACAGTCACCAAAGTCTGGCGAGTCCTAGCAGCCACACCATAAGCACAAACGAATTACAGAGCACAACTTTAGGTCTCCATGGCATCTTGATGAGCCGGGAGAAATTAGACCAATTTGTTCAGATGTGGGGTGTGGAAATGGCTAAAATCAGACTTGCAGTTCTATTGTATTTGTTTTATACAGCTGCTCCATCCCATTTAATCCAAACATAAGCATGGTCACCAGCTAGTCGACCACTCACATGTGCATTAACCTAATGTACTGTGCTACGGTCTCATCAGCAAATTGCAATTGACAATCGACAGGGTGTGTTCTGTATTGGCTGTGGGAGTGGCGGTTATTTCATATGATTGGTCGGATCCAGAGTCCATTTGAGAGGAGAGATATGGGAGAGGCTGTAGGGAGGGCAGCCAAGTTCACGGACACGGACACACACACACGGACACACACACACGGACACACGGACACACACACACACACACGGACACACACACACGGACACACACACACGGACACACACACACGGACACACACGGACACACACACACGGACACACACACACGGACACACACACACGGACACACACACACGGACACACACACACGGACACACACACACGGACACACACACACGGACACACACACACACACACACACACACACACACACACACACACACACACACACACACACACACACACACACACACACACACACACACACACACACACACACACACACACACACACACACACACACACACACACACACACACACACACACACACACACACACACACACACACACTGCTGCCGCCGTAGCACTCAATCTGAAAGCAATTGAATTGCATTCCTCCCAAAGGTTTTTGTGCCAAGAAGAATTCTGTTGCAATCTGCCAGTCTGGTGAAGAGTGTGTGTGTGTGTGTGTGCGTGTGTGTGTCTGACAGTGACCTTGTGTGTCCTCTCCACAGCCTCTCGGATGATGGAAGGTGTTTATTGAGGAGATGGGAAGACAAAAAGGTTCATTGGAGTAATAGAAGGATGTATAGAACAGTTGGTTCTGTACCTATTAAATTATGACAAATAAGGTGGAGCTGCAGACTCATTGTGACTTGACAAGTCAAAACTTCAATCCTGCAACGATTAGTCGATTAATTGATTAGTTGCCCACTATCATTAGCCTGGGTACCCCTATCCTTCATTGCATGCAAATTCACTTTACTCTGCAATTCAGTCTGGACACCAAGGACCAAACTATCCCGTAGGGAGCCAATCAGAATGGAGAAGGGTGACCAAACACAGAAGCGACTGTTGATAACTGTGGATCCAACATGGCAGGAGACAATATTATATCTTTCAATGCAGCCTTAGAAAGTGTTCCAAGTAATTTAGACCACAAGTTCAGTTGGAAAAATTAGCAACTTTCATCCCTAAACTATTTCATCGGTATAAGGTATGTTTGATATGATTCGCTCAATAAACGGCTCTAATATGAACAGATGAATGGATGGTTCCCAAATGTCATCTCTTAGGCTACACTATTATATAACTGCCAGCTATGTCTATAACATGATTAGTCATTTTTTAAGAAGAAAACGTCCAAATTCTCTGGTTCCAGCCTCTTAAAAGCTGATCATTTTCTCGTTTCTTAGTAACCATTTTATGAACCAAACAATTAATTAAATTATCGTTTCAATAATCGATAGATTAAAACACTATTAAAACAGTAAGTATTGACTAAAATCATCTGAAATCACCATGTATGGTTTAAATATATTTATTTATTTTTAATTTTGGTCAATTTAATTTTAAACAAAACAAGATTAAACTTTAAGATTAAATTGACCAAAATCAAGGAAAAAAATGATGTAATGAAATCTATCTGCCAACAGAATAAGATAATTCAAGTTTGAACTGTATGTATTTGAACTGAAAAGAATATATATTTTCACCTTATTTTCTGCAGTATGTAAAGCTGGAGATTCAACCTAAAATGTTCTTTTAAAAATAATTCAATTATCAAAATAGTTGGCAATCAATTGATTAATTGTTGCAGCTATATTTTTGTGTTTTGTATTGGAATAAGAGGAGTGTATAAATGTGGAAGTAGACATGAAGTTAGCTGTGTGTGTGTGTGTGTGTGTGTGTGTGTGTGTGTGTGTGTGTGTGTGTGTGGTTACCCGGGCGATGCAGTATTCTCTGGGATTTTCCTTCTCCAGTCCGTACTTCTCCAGCGCCTCCACCACTGCAAAATCAGCTGTGTCTCTGGTGGAGAGCAGGATGGTCTTATAGGGGATGTTTGGTTTCAGACTGTCTGCGTATATCCGCAAAGTGCCTCCTGCAGGACCAGACAACACACACACACACACACACACACACATTACATCCTGCTAACAGATGACATTCTGGATCATTCACAAGTTCTAAGAGAATTGTGCAGATATTCAGAATCTTAAAATGTACCACCAGAATTCTGAGTTCTCCTCCACAACTCAGAATTGTGGAGGCAGAATTGTGTTTGATTTCTGAATGATTGATTCTCCTTACTACCACAATCACAGAAAACACACTTAAATTGGTGATAAATTTGTAATAAATAAGTAATAAATTTGTTTTATTTAAACTCATTTTAGTGAATCTGCTCCTGTGTATGTGTGTTTTAGTCAGATTTTATTCAATTATTGAATTGTATTATCACAAACTGCCAATAAAGCATATTAAATTGAAATTCAAAAAATGAACCCAGACAAATATTTGAAATTAGCATAACTATTCCAGCTGTTTGTGTTCCTGAAGAATCTCCATCATTCATTGGAAGACACATATAGAATTTAACATTTTAATGGCTGTTAAAAGTTGTTATTCACACAATGTAACCCGATTTTATACATCTATCTTCATCTATGTAATTTCTCTCCTGTATATTAAGTAAGTGTCTGAGTACTGAAAAGTGCTTCTAAATACATTTTTATTATTAGTTCTTCAGGAAACTGATCCAAACTCTTTTCACACAGTTGCCTGAAGAGTTCAAAAAGCCAAATGACATTTTCCTTGGGGGAAAAAAAAAATCAGAACCAGAGGACAGGAGGGTCAACGGTGCTGCTTGTAAAAGGCGTTTAATGCAGCAGACGTTGATGCAGAGGAACACGTATGTAGTCGTGTTATCATGACGTGTCGACTACAAATGATCACCTTGGTAAATCCCACAAGGGAGCAAACATCTTCAGAAGCATTACATAAAACGAGCTTTTTAAAACACGACTTTCCACTGGGAGAACGTCACTGTCTAACCACACGCTGCCTGTTCCACGGCGCGAGTGTGCGTGTGCATGTGTGTGTGGGGGGAGTGGTTAAAGCTGTTTTTAGAGTCTGCTCTCTGCTCCATCTGTCTTGTCTGGCAGCGTGATTAGGTAATGCTGAGTCACACGCCAGATCAGTGTTGTTCTGCTCGGCTCGTTCATTCACAAAAACGTCTGTGTGTGTAAACATGTCAGCGTGAGACGTCCCCGCAACATATGTCCCTCTGCGGACCAGCCCATGATGTATTTGTGTATTTTACTTCAAATAAAAATAAACAAAACTGGCGCTTACAAACGCCATTTTCGCAGCATTCCACTATTTCAAAAAGTTGGTCGCTGATCCCCAAATAATTAAAATAGATTAATACAATTAAAATTAATACATTTATAATTACAGAATTGAAAAGAAAATGACTATGGAGCATTTTTAGACTTTAACCTCCTATGACTCTGGTTCATCTCAACTCTGTATGTAGTGGTTATTAACAGATATCCTGTATATAACAGCACAGGAGAACTTCAACGTGGTTTATCTTAATCAAGAGTGTTATGGGCTGCTCTTGGAAGTTTCCCTGATCAGCACAGTGCTGATTTACCAAATCAAAATCAAGTCACTAATAGGCAAGTGTAAGTTTTTCCTCTCAGCCAGGGGTTGTCAAAGAGAGTGCCATGAATTTAGAAAGAAAAACAACCAACCACAGTTGAATTGGTTTGATATTGGATATTTGACAGATTCAAAAACACCCATTTAACTTGTGATGCATGTCACAGATTTTTGTCACCAATACAAACTATCAATACAACTATTTAAAAATCTTACTATGAGCTGATTTAATACATTTTTGTGAATTCAAAACTCATTTGACTTGATTTTATATATATATATATATATATATATATATATATATATATATATATATATATATATATATATATATATATATATATATATATGATTCTTTTCAATGTGTGATGTCTTTATAATCATCCAGGATATACATCACATATTTTATCCAACAATGTCAATACCATAAAAAGGAATCAGCAGTGTGATGTTAGATGCTTGGTATCTGGTATACATATTGTACTGTATTACAAGGCAAATGAGTGTTGAATTCACAAAAATGCATTCATTCTGCTCCTAATGAGGTTTTTAAATAATAACTGTCTTATGTGATATATACCCTGGATGATCATGAAGACATCACAAGTTGTTCGAAAAAAATCTGTGACATGTATCACTAGTTAAATGAGGGTCTTTGAATCTCAAACCAATTCATCCACGGTAAACAAACAAGGCTAGAGGTGGAGAAATGTCTGCTGCTGCTGCTGTAATGTTATGGGTTCTGCTGCATCAGCAGCAAAGCAGTTACTCAGTGGGTCTTGGGTCACTGACTAAAGTGAACAGGGGAAAGGTTCGTTAATGATATGCATTAAACATACTCCAAGTTTACCTTGATTTTCACTTTATAAGTACATTAGTTCACATATATACAAGGTAAAAAATAGAAAAGTAATTAGTAGAAAGGTGCAACAGCAGAAAGCTTGCATAATAGTGCAAAAGTTTACAGGTTTTTGTGTGTAGGTATGATTGGGATTACTATTTTGTTTATTTGTTTTGTATATTACATAACCTTTTTTTATTTTATTATTATTTATTTTAGCCTTCCACCTCACTGCCCCCTCAAAGAGCCATTGTTTTTTAATCAGGCTGCTATTGTAGAGGTAGCCTGGCTAACGCCAGACCACATCTCAGTATAGATTGATATTCAGTCTGGGAATGTCTTTCAAATGCAATTCTAGCCAATCGTATCGTATCAAACATACCAGATGATGTACCGATTGGCGATGAAACAGTTTAGTAGTATTGGCTACTTGATTCAGTGATTGATCCATTATCAAGGGGAATATGATGTTGATCCAAGGAGGGAGCAGCATTGGTTGTTTTTTTACACAAACCTTGAGTGGGACTTTTGATATAATAATCTTTTTCTTATTGCATTGATGATGTGGATATTGACGACATATATTGATATTGTTTCCTCACCCAGCCCTAATTGAAATGTAAAGAACAACAATGTATGTACCCGAGTCGGGCCTCCCGTCGCTGCTCATGAACTCCTGCATGCGTTTCTCCAGTTTCTGCTGGCGCCTCCTCTTCATCACCACCTCTGGGTTGGAGATGGTCCTGGTGAAGCTGTTTTCCGGCATGTCCTTGTAAACCTCCGCAGCCAGACGGCTGTTTTCCCTGGAAACACGTCGGGAAGGAGACAGGCGACGTGGCAAGTGAGAAGACAGAAAAGTCAGAGTTTAAATCGCAAGTCTTTTCTGTGCTTTTCTTGGCTTAAAAAAAAAAGAAAAATCAAGATCCCTCTGAGGACTGGGAAGTGGGGAGAAGAGACAGTAAGATGGATGTGTGTGGAAGTGTGTGTGAGAGTTACCCTTCCTCCCGACTGGGAATCTGTTCATCTCCATCAGAGATCCGGGAAAACTCCTTCTCCCGCTTTTTCTCTTTCTTCTTCTCCTTCTTGGACAGCGTCCTCTTGAAGTTCTGAATCACTCCGTCCTTCTCCTTCTCTGGACCGTTACTCTGACTCTTCTTTGAGAGAAAGACAAGACCAGATCAGGCATTTTAAGACACTATCAGAGATTAGAGCTGCAACTAACAATCATCCTGATAGACTAATGTATTAATTAATGGTTAATCAACTAATCAATTAGTTATTTGGTTCATAAAATGGTGTAAAATGTGGATCACGATTCCCCAAAGCTGAAGATTCAACCTAAAATGTCTAATAATGGCATATAGGGCCATTAAACTATCGAATAGTCGATTAAACTATCGACTATTGAAACTAGTAATTACTCAACTATCAAATTCATTGGCAAATAATGTCGTTAATATTGGACTATTTGGTACAATTAGTCTAATATTGAGTAAAATTATCATGAATTATCTTATACTGTTAGCAGATCATATATTATTCCAAATTTTGAGAGAGAGAGAGAGAGAGAGAGAGAGAGAGAGAGAGAGAGAGAGAGAGAGAGAGAGAGAGAGAGAGAGAGAGAGAGAGAGAGAGAGAGAGAGAGAGAGAGAGAGAGAGAGAGAGAGAGAGAGAGAGAGAGAGAGAGAGAGAGAGAGAGAGAGAGAGAGAGAGAGAGAGAGAGAGAGAGAGAGAGAGAGAGAATTGAGAGTAGATACAGATGTTTAGCTTGTTGTTGTAAATGCTTTTTGTAAAGATTTTTACTAATGTCACTTGATGACTGGTTACTGGTTAGTGGATAACAGTCGTGCAGGTTATCAGAAGGAGTGGCTGACCTTGGGGAGGATGTCATTCTCGTTCTTCAGGACAAAGCGTCCTTCTCTGTCGTCTTTGTTCCAGTTGAGCTGAACAACAAGAGGCTTCTCGTCCAGGTCCAGCTGGCGCTCTTCTAACACACAGAGAAACACCCATTCATCCCAGAACAAACTCCCACCAACTAGAATAAATCAGATTTTAGTTGCCAAACACACATCACCACATCTGGTGTCTCCGGGACTTACCGCCACTGACGTGGACCTCGTACAGCGAGTATTTTGGCGAGGAGAGCATCCTCATGTCTGGCCTGAACTTCTCAGCTAACGTCTCTATGACGTCCTGCGTTGTCGCCGTGCTGGACACTCTGATGCACTTGGTGGCGAAGTTACCAGCCACACGGTCCTGGAAGTAGAACCGCATCACGCCATGGAACTCCAGGTCCTGTTCAACAGAGAGAGAAACATCCTCTGTTAAACAGGAGAGCTGCAACGATTAGTCAACTATCAGGTTAACAATCATTCCAGCTTCTTAAAACAGGATCATTTTCTGCTTTCTCTAGTCTTCTATAGTTAGACAGCCTTCTGATGATCTTTCAGGTGTCGACTATTTAACAACTAATCGATTAATCATTTCGATAATCGACAGATTAATCAACTATTTAAAAAGTCAGTTGCAGCCCAAATTGCGTATTTATTTTCTACAAGATTTGTTAAAACCAGAGAAGAAGCCAGAAAAAGTAAACACTGCTTCCCCATGAAGTTGCAACAATCCTTTAATCAATGGTTCCAACTTCTCAATTCTGATTCTTTTCTGGTTAGTTAAAAAGTTAAAAACTGAAACTGAAGCTGCGACTTGTTAATGATCAACAGCATCATACAATAATTAGAGTTTTCCTGAGCTTTGATCATTCAGAGATGAAGGCAGAATCTCTGCTGGCTGAGAGCCAGTGAATGGAGTGTTCAACAGGAAACAAAAAGAATGAAAAGAAAGTCATTCCATCATTCACTGACTCCAACCACCAACCTGTAGCAGCTAAAAACAACCCCACAACAAGCTGACACACGCATCTCTAATTACACATTATAACTGATACTTTGGACACGTGTTTATTTTATAAATTACACTTTAAATTTACACAATAGAATAGAGAGTTTTAAACGTCTTCAAGGGTTTCTATATTGTAATTATAACATAACTGTACTGTTTCATTTTTCTGACATTATTTGATCCAGATTTTCAACATAAAACTGAACAGATTAGTTTCCAACTATTACATGAAGCACCAACTATTTTTAGAATTTATTTGAACCATTTTTAGGAAGAAAATGTCCAAAATCTCTAATTCCATTTTCTCAAATAAACCAGAAAATAATGAGATTTGAGAAGCTGGGACCGGAGTATTTGGACATTTTCATAAAATTGCATAAAAATGAGGCAAATTGATTAATCATTAATCAACATAGTTGTCGATTAATGTCATCACAGTTATAACTAATCTATGAATCATTGCAGCTCTATGTAATAATTAAAAAACATGTTGTGGTTCCAGCTTTACAGATGAGAGGATTTTCTGCTTTTCTATGATTAAGAGTCAAACACATAATTCTGACAGTTTGATGCAGATATTAAAATTTTATTTGTCAAAACTAAAAGACTAAAACACCAGAAGAAGACAAAAACACAAGGTCAGAATTGTGGGATTAAATGGAATTAAATGGGTTAAAAAGTCAACAGTCGAGGTCGTAGTGAATTTGCCTTTTTGAAATGTTATTTTCCAGGGGTGTGTTCTTTTTTTCCCCTGATGTTAGAAGTGGGTGTGTTGGAGAAAAAAAAAAAAAGAAGTGTGGGAAAACCCTGACGGTGGCGTTTTCAAACGACAGGTTTTCTGCTCCTGTGAGGATGCCAACAAAGCACATTTGGGATTTCCAGAGCGACGTTGGCGCTTTCTGAGGCGTCAGATGGAGTTTAGGTTGAGAACTGCAAGTTAAAGGTTTAAAACCAGATTTAACAAGATTAATATCTGGCTCTTCTAACACGCGTTTACATATTTGCGGTGGACGAGTGGATTCAGAGTAAAACAGACACTGCCGACAGTGATATTTGCATGTTTTGCATGACAGAAAAACTTTCCTCTGTAAAGCAAAGTGAAACACTGAGCATAGTTTCGATAGGCCAGGGTGGAGCCAGGAATGTGTGTGTGTGTGTGTGTGTTGTGATTTACTGCTGGAATGTGGGTCATCGAGGGTTGCCGTTGTCGGGCTTGCGTAACCGTTGGTAACAGTTACTGTGGAGACAGAAGACAAGTCCACTTCTTTTTAAACAAAGCGCAGCTGAGAGCCAGCAGTGGATAACTGGTACTATCGGACTCAGTGCTCCAGACTGTCAGGACCAGGTTCACTCCTTTATTTCAGAGCCCTGGACCTGATCTACCCAGGGTTCATCTCTGCCATAAAGTGATCGCAGCCAGAGGCGTCAACTAAGTAGAAATGCTTCTATACTCGCGTAGAAACTTTGAGCATCTATACTTTACTGGAGAAATTTTCACTTTACTAACATTTTAACAAATATCCTGGTTACTCCTCTTTCATTCTGGCTTGTTTTCAGCTGTCAAACTGCCAAAAAGTCAAGTTGGAGATTCAACCTAAAATGTCTTTTTTTTTGTCCAAACCAACAGACCTCAGCCCAAAAATCAGCAGTTTATTGATATAGAACACTAAAAAAACTAATTAAAATAATTGGATTTGAGAATCTGGATCCATACACTTTGGACATGTTCTTCTTAAAAATGACAATTCAATTGATTATCAAAATAGTTTGCAATTAATGTAACAGAAACTAATTGACCAATCATTGAAGGTCTATTCTAAATATCCTTTAGTTGAGTTTTACATGACAAATAACATTGTTACCTTAATTCAAGTATAACTGGACAACTGAAGTGCATGTACACATTAATCTGATTAAGACTAATGTGTACATGCGCTTCGGATTAAGACATCCAGATTATGTGATTGGACTTTGGTTTTCTCTGTCATGTATACTCCTTAATCAGAGTTAAACTACACAATGCATGTGCACAGGCTCCACAACCTCTGACCTGACGTATGACCCCGGAACAGACCCCCCCCCCCCCAAAGAAAGCCAGTGGAGAAAGTCGCAGAAGAAGAATACAAACACCATGACCATGAGTGATAACACCTTATCTGCACAATGAGTAAGATATACATTACATATGGATTGGGAAAAAAAGCCATGCGATAATTCATCTTCTTGGTCAAAAATGGTGGAATTGTACTGTGGCCCAGTCTGTTTGACTATGTAATAGGTCAACCAGGCAGGAGGCCAGGTGTTCAGCCAAATAAAGGTGTGTTGGACTGTTACCAGTGTTAAGTTTGTTGCCTATTTTTCTATTTAGTTTTAGTCTTGTGTCAATTATTACTTTTAGTTTTTTAAAAAAGCGTGTGCTTTGACTCTTGTGCAGCAAGGCGGCGCTTGGCATGTAGCGTCATTTCATGATTGACTTATAATGTTGCCCCGTTGTGTGTGTTCATGTGTGATAACTGCTGCACTGCAGTAATCACACAACGCACTGAATCTACACACCATTCATCTGTGTTTTTCTGCAAACACGCATGAAGAAAATTGAACATTTTTATGACACGCTCACATGCATATGGAAATGACACATGCTCGCTACATCACATGTAACAAGAAGCTGTGCACTGCACTCATGTTAAGCCATTTCTGATGCTATGCAACAGAAAGTGGATCTGCTTTGTGTACAC
Source organism: Lepturacanthus savala (assembly GCA_030544235.1). Taxonomy (NCBI): domain Eukaryota; kingdom Metazoa; phylum Chordata; class Actinopteri; order Scombriformes; family Trichiuridae; genus Lepturacanthus; species Lepturacanthus savala. The sequence continues at coordinate 20,420,119 of CM060477.1, forward strand.
CAGTCTGACCAAGAACGACTCACGTAGTTTTTCTGTGTTCTGTTTTTATCCAGGAGATGGCACTCAATAGTGATGGAGTAATGGCTACAACTATTCATGTTCTACAGCTATGGAGAACATGAATAGTCTTTTCAACATGTGATTCAGTCAATAGAGGAAGCCTGACTGCAGGTGAGTGTGAGTTGTTTCAGTGGGTTAATACTGCTCTGCGCACACACACGCACATGCACGTGCATACACACACGCGCACACTAACACTAACTTTTTTGTCACCCTGTAAAAATATGAATATAAACAACTTAATAAATTCTCAACTACAGTTTAATTAATCAATTTCAAGTCAAGTCAGTTTAATTTGGATCACAGATTTGCCCAACAACAACACACTATCCCCTGTCCTTACCAACCGAACCCGCCGGTCTGGGCCGGTGCCGTCCATGTGCTCTCTCTTTTTAATTAATCAGAGTTGCTGGTCACGTTGCGTTAAAATACATTGATTTTTCCCTCTCTACTTGGCCGGTTCTGGCTGCTCGTCTGCTCCACTTTGTTCAGTCTCTACTGTTGTGGAGCATACGCTAATGCATTGTCCAGCTTCAGTGTGAATAGGGCGGATACATGCAGGAGAAAACCCAGGACCAGTCACATTATCTAGGTGTGTTAATTCCACTATGAGAAGTCCAACTCAGTCCGATCTCAATCTGATTAACACAATAATTTGAATTTCTTGAGTGTCATATAAATTCACTGAATGAGGTAGAAAAGCAGAGAGAAGTCAGTGGTTAGGAGAGTTAAACGGATAGCAAAGAAACCACAGGTGGTGGTGGCCAGTCAGCCACAGTCCTGAACCAAACTTGTGCCCAAAAAAGGTTTGCATATGGCAGTATGGAAGTATTCTGGATTTACACCAGTAACAGTCTGTAACAGGCAGTCTGAGGTGCAATGCAAAGTGGGTTGTGCCCTTGTTGCACCACCACATGGCAATACCACAAACCTCTACAACCACAATCAAACAGAACCGTGCTAAAAATCATGATCTCAATTCTAAGCAAAAAAAGTTAATACCGTGATTCACATTTTTCCCAGAATCATGCAGCTCTAGCACCAAACCTCTGAAAGCTGAGGTTGACCTGTCAAAGACAGGTACGGGTCAGAGAGACACACACATGCATGCACACACACCTTGCTTTTATAGATAGATATCACACCCTTAAAATGACCTTTGTATGACTGCAATTAATCACTTTTTTACATCATCAATTAGTCTGCCCATTATTTCATCAAGATAATCAGTTTACTTAATGAATGATAATGAAATCAGCATCAGATATTTTAGGTTGAATCTTCAGCTTTAGGAAACAGTGATTGACACTTTACACCATTTTCTGAACCAAACTAACCGATAATTGATAGAGTAAAACACCTGTTAGTTGCAGCCTAATTCAGAACAGAAGATGTTGCAGTGAAAGACCAGAAAAACAGAAAAGAGACTTTCAGGACACAAGCTGATCCTCTGGCTGCGTGTTTTCGCTGCTTAAACCTTTGAAGCTTATTCGACTGTGTCAGCTAAGAGCCCAAAATAACAATATGAAATGTTCTTTCTAAACTTTTCACTTCATCTTTCCTACAGCTTTTATTGTAACAATCCACCAACAGACACACATATATATATATATATATATATATATATATATATATATATATATATATATATATATAAACAGCAACAGCACGGAGTAACAGCCAAACACTGTCAAACTGTCCATTTCTGTCATGTGTAGTTAATTAACTCATGATGTAATTACTGTATATTTGACCTACATAGTAGAATGTGTGTGTCTGTGTCCTGATCCTCCACCTCAGCTGTTAAAGACAAAACAAAGAAAGCAGAGAGATGTGACAGTGAGAACTATGAGAATTCATTTTTGAGAATTAACATGAGACAGAATATTTAACGTGCATATATATATATATATATATATATATATATATATATATATATATATATATATATATATATATATCTGCCTGATTATGATTACTGCCAAAAACATGTTGATATTAGATATTATCTCTGTTCAATATTTATGCACTCATGCACTTTTAAAGATACTGCACAAAATTCTCCTGCTGTATCCTATAATGTGAATATTTATCTTTATATTATATTTATTTTTTTATGTGAATTTTGATGTGGTCCTTTCATGCAAATCTTTCTAGGGAGAAAAATAATACATGTTAATACGTGTTTTTCAAGACACGTTTTAAAAATATACGATAAATAGTTACAGATATTTATATATATTATAATGCAAACAATATAACATTCAACATTAAATATAGTTCCAGCCTGTAGTAATCTATTAAATGACATAGCAATTAATTGTTAATAGATTAATTGTTGACTTGTTTTATCCCAAAAATAAAAAAGATATGAGAAGAATTGTTCTATACTGATTGCTGATTATTTTCTCTACTATTCAGTGTAATCTATAAATTATCAAAGAAATAAACAACATGTCTTCATAAAAAAAGGATTTGAAAATAATTTTTAAAAAATGAACAGTCTCAAATCATCACATTAATGAAGCTGCAGCAAATTTTTGATGTTTAAACTATTATTCATTATTATTATATTACTAGTTGGGTCTGGCGGAGTGCAGGATGACTCTTAAATTGTTATTCTATCTATCTATCTATCCATCCATCCATCCATCCATCCATCCATCCATCCATCCATCCATCCATAATATCCTCATAAAAAGTTTGGCTTGCTTCTCCTCCTATTGTGTAGTTATAGGATGACTTCTAGTGAAAATAAATGATTTCCCTTTATTCTGGGGACCCCCTCAAGGACCCCCGGGCAACCCCAGACCCCACTTTGAGAACCACTGCTCTTCCTGCAGTGCAGCCGTTGCCACTGGCAACCAGCTCAAGTTGCTATGATAACCATTGAGGCTCAGGCCACAGCTCCTTAATGTCCATAAAGAAACACCTGGTGATCTTTACCATGTTTAAACACTGAACCACCCATACACACATGATGAATCACACTGATAGAATGGAGGTCATCATGACATTTGACACACACAAAGTATTTGATGTTTTTATGAGAAGTCTGGGAGAAAAGTGTCAAATGTGTACGTATATTAAACCTGCTGAAGGGGCATAAGTTGGTGAATAAATACTTGAAAAGAAAATTTAGCTGTAGGTGTGCTCCTTTCAAAATTTACCCAGAGTATTATACATTTTATAGTTATAGCTGTTGTTTCCTTTTGGGATTGTCATTTTAAAACGAGACATATTAGTAGATGGAAATTTAAATACAAAATCCAAACTAATCTACATAGTTTTTTTCCTTACGAGTAACTTCCCACACTCTCTTTTATGGTCATAAAAAACCCTTTCATCTACAAACCCACACACACACACACCTTTCTCTCTCTCACACACACATAAATCTCTGTGTCTTATTCTGTCACGATCATATCAGTCAGCTCAGGAATGTTGGACATGAATTCAAAGTAAAACTACACATGAGCAGCTCATCAGTGACGGTGCAGGTGACGGAACTGAACGGAGAAGATAACCTTGTAGTTTCCAATCCAGCCTTCATGCTTCCTTCACTGGATGCCTCAGGGTCAAAAGGTCGAAGGTCACATCTGTGCTTGTATGAGAAAGTGAGTTAACTTCACTCTCTGGTTGTAAAAAAGCTGCTCCCACCTGGTGCCTGTCTATCAAGTGTGTGTGAAAGTCCTGTGGATTAGACTTTAAACTATTAGTAGAATTTCCCTACTTCAGAGAATTTGAGGTGTATTTGAGGTTTCAATATCAGAATACTGAAAACCAATCACATGTGCTAAAAACACACATGCTCATATATTTACTATTTCATAACCACCATAAAGTGTCACAAAACAGAATTTCTTCATTAGGTTTTTACTTGAAGTTTTGAAACCATAACTTTTACATGAGCAAAAAGCTTAAATTCAACCTCTTCAACCTTTATAGAATCCTATTATCTGCAATTCTGTCTAATGAAGGAAATCTGTGTTTCATGCTCTGTACTGTCCTTTAAAAAGGTATTTTGGTTATAAGTTAGGGCATAGAGCACATCAAATAATGCGCTTTCTGGCAGAAAACAAGCGAAATGAAGGAAGAGTGACAAGGATATTTTTAAAATGTAAGAAGTTCACTGACACATTTCCAAACTTCCAACTCAACAACCAGAAAAAGCTCTAGAACTTTGAAAATCTGCTGACGTATTAATTAGTGTGAGCCTTATTTAAGTTTAATATGAAGATTGTAAGGATGTGAGGAGCTCAGCTTGTAACAAGAGTCAGCGATACTGAGCAGAGAGTTTCTCCACCTTCACTATCAGGCACCATCTCTGCCCTGAAAACCTCCCTCCATCATCAGCCCCCACATCTCAAGCAGCAAGACGTCCAAAAGCCTTATTTAAAACCCATCCTGCATGTGTGTGTGTGTTATCAGGTGTTAAGGAAACTAACCAGAGCCCCTGTGTGACGTTTCCATGCTGACGCTGAAATAGCTGCATGTCTAAGTGAATTCTGATGCAAAATTAATACAACTATACTTAGAACGAGGTGAAAGAGCAACATATATATTTAATAACTGCTTATTTTAATCTCAACTCCTAAAAAGAAAAAATAATGAAAAACTTGTTTTTAATAATCACATTTTGTCATTTTAAGTTCCCATCAGTCATGTGTGATGCTGCGATTGCAAAATTAATTATGCTATAAAAAAAACTACATTAATCATACAATATATCTGAGATTATAGTAAATAGGGCTGCAACTAATGACTATTCTGACAATTGATAAAGTGTTTGTTCAAAGGTGTAAAATGACTGTGTCTAAAATGTCTTACGTCCAAAACAACAGTCCATAACCCAAAGATCATCAGTTTACTATTATAGAGACTAAAGCAACCAGGAAATAATCAGAGAAGAGAAGCTGGAACCAGAGGATTTGGACATTTTCTTCTTCAAAATGACTCAAATCTATTAATCGATACGAGTCTTTTTGAAGAAGATATAGCTTGCAATTAACCTAAGATATCTTAGGTTACATCTTCAGCTTTGGGAAACAGATTTTATGAATCAACTAATTGTTTGATTAATTGACCAAAACACCCATTAATAGCTATAATTTAAATGCTCCTTCAGTATCACTGCATCAGGTCAACATTATGCTGATTCTACCCTGCAGGCCTCAGGACTAGTTGTCCAGTGTTAGATGTTCAGGAACCTGTTAACCAACAATTAGCTTTCAACTAAGCAGCTTTTAAAACATGTTTTTCTACTTCTCACCTTTTTAACAAAATCTTTGGTTTCTGTTAAGAGGGCAGGACATGTTGGATTTCTTTGGTGAGATGTGTGCAGTTCCCCATGTATTTTATTGAGGTCAATGTGTTTTAAAGGCTAGTAGCTAAAGTTTTATAGATAGATAATCAGTAAAGAAAGACAGCATAAAAGGAGTGGTCATTTTCTGCAAGAGTCCAGTTCTCCATGTGGGGATAAACTGACCGGGACACAATATGAAAACAATTATCTGCAATTAAACGTGTCCCATAACACAGTCATGACCTTTTAAATAAAAGCACCAGTTGTGGGTCAGGTCCTCGCGGTCTCTGTGCTCTGGTTTTGGGGAAAATGTTTTCTTTTCAGCAGGAAATTGGAAATGCAGCACATTTAAATGATGTTTTCAGTTGTGGAACATTCTGTGGCCCAGTTTAATCAATAACATGATCACAGCTTTAATGTCACCGACCTAAAGTACAGCTGGAATGATCAGTCACTTAGTTGACAACTAGACAATGCATCAACTATTGTTGCGATTATTGATAATCAATCAATCAGTCATTTTTAAGAGGGTCCAAAACGGCTCTCAAAAATAATCAGTTACAGCACACTACCCTATAGTGACATTATCTAAAGTTGTCTTATTGCTCTGTTTAATAAAAAAATGTAAATAAAAAAAAAAAAAAAAAAAAAGATTAATTGGCAAACCTGCAAAAAAAAGGTTAAACCCTAGTTTCCATGGAGACTGAACTGTAGAATTTTGGCTGTAAAAAGATGAATTTGAAGAGAAGAGGGTGGAGAGAAGCTCTCTGGATGATCTGCGTTTGAAAAGGAGAATAGATTCCAGCTGCTGTGCGTCATCAGTACACACACACACACACACACACACACACGCGCACACACGCGCACACACCCCTTCTAAAATGAACCAAGTTCCTGAGTCAATATTGTTCCAGCCCCACCTGCGGTAACATGGGGGGATTCCTGTGTAAGCCCGTGTCTAAGGTCAGCTGGACCCAGGTCCAGCTCAGACCTGAGGAGGAGAAGCTCATCTAACATCAAGCCCTGGCATCGACGTTTCAAACACTTCACACACACCAGCTGAGCAAGAGCAAGACGGGAGGAGGAGGAGGAGAGCGGGGAGGGTGAAGATAAAGGATCTCATCCCACAGTGAAGCAGAAGAAGCTCTTTCCTCTGACTTTAAATAGACAAAGAATGTCAGGCTTACGCCACATTATCCACAATATCAGAGGTTTTTCTGCTGCTTGTGGCTCCTACGTTTCATTTTAGATGGAAATAAGATTCAAGTAAAACACTGCAGGTGAACAGGATAAATATTATAACTAAAAGATATTACTACAAAACTGCCCCAGTAGATTTCATACATGAGGACAATTGTTTTATTGACATATTAGCTGATGTGTTTAAATATGCAAATCAGGGCTGCAACTAACAACTACTTTGATCGACGAATAATGTAACGATTATTGAAACAATCAATTAGTTATTTGGTTCATAAAAGGGTGCAAAATGTCAAACATTGAAATAAATGTTCAGATCAACAGTCCACAACCAAAAACATCATCAGATTACTATACTACTAAATAATGTGAATTTAGAAGGTGAAACCAGAGGATTTGGACATTTTCTTCTTAAAACCGACTCAAATCCATTAATCGATTATCAAAATAATTACAGATTAATGTAAAAGTTGCAAACTAATGGAATAATGGACTTGTTGCAGCTTAATATGCAACAATGATTTGTTTAAAAGAGGCTTCTGAGACGTGAGGACTTGCTCTTTGATCCATTGATTAATGATTTTGACATTTTAACCCGTTTTTATTATTTCGCTTCCTGCGTCAAATGCCCATCCCCTACTTCAAATGAAAATGATTAAAAAACTAAATATGGAGCGGAGGGGAAAAAATGTCACAAAGCAGCCAATAAGATGCAGTTTTAGCCTTTAACTATCGTTTGTGCTATTATGATGATTATCTGACTTTAATATAACACCAACATGAGGAATTTTACTGTTTTTTCCTTACTATTGAGAAAAAAGAATGTTATGGAAGTGAAATATTTTTTTCCTGCCGTGTTTCAACTTAAAACAAAGACTAGAGATAGAAAAGTTTCCCATATGAACACTAAGAGGCTTTTCTTTGTTTTCATTCTGGCCATTAACAGATTCTCCCTCAATGTGCTGTGGGACAAAATTCTGTCTTTTGTTCTGTGCAGAAATGTATTCATGAGTTTATCTGAAGCCAATATGAAGCTTCACGCTTCCCAAATTATTTCAATCAAGTGGAAGTCTTCCAAATTGACAGGCTTTTTAGTAGAAATCTCTTTATTTCAGCTTTTATGCCACTGCTGCCCAACAGGGAAACCAGGAGAGACTTTGATAATAGAGACACTTCAACTTTGGAAGACGTTCACTCCATTTGACTAATGAGGACAACTGAAGCTTCATAATGGCTTAAAACACATTTTAAATACATTTTTAAAAAGGAGGAGGTTGTGGATTTTAGCCCCTATGAGTCTCAGGTCTAGTGATAAGTTAAAGGACCAGTTCACAAAGTTTCTTTAAGATAAAACCAGTTAGAACATACCTAGATTTTGAAGAGATGGTTTTTGTTTTGCAATTTTTTTTCACAACATAAATACTACCACAGATAATATAGAGGAGAAAATGGGGGAAAAGCAAAAAAAAAAAAACAGACAACTAAGCATATTAAAGAAAATTAAGAAAAAAATGAAATAATGGGTTTTGAAAATGTCAGAAAAGACAAACAGTCCACAACCCAAAGATCATCAGTTTACTATTATAAAAAACTACAGACAACAGAAAATAATCAAAGAGAAGCTGGAACCAGAGAATCTGGACATTTTCTTCTTAAAAATGACTCAAATCCATTAATCAATAATCAGAATAGTTGTCAATCAATGTAAAAGTTGTCAACTAATTGACTAATCAACTAATGGCTGCAGTTGTATTCTGAACATTCCTGTTCATTTGTCATTTACTCCCTTGTTTCTTCCTCTTATTGTAAAGCTCTTTGAGCTGTATGAGAGGTGCTATATGAATAAAGTTTAATAAAGCTTATTCATGTCAACATGTTCATTACAACCTAGGAGTAGAGTCAGATTCAGTCAGTCTAAAATCAAACAACCATCTTTTATTTACAGCGAACATGGAATCAGTGTCAGACTTTATATATTCCAGAGTTTCTCCTGAACCTGAACAAGTCAAAGTCAACATTCCAGCACGATGACAGTACTGATGTGCGCTGAATTTCCCGCAGAGCACAAACAACCTGAACCACCAGCGCCACCAGACAAAGGGTGAGTCGCTGGCTGCTTGTTGTCCTCAATGAATGAAAAGACTAAATGCACACATTTCCTCTGTGGCTGGAAAGAAAAGCCCTTTGTTTCAGGTGAGTTTCTGCTTCGGTATCGAGCCGTGCAGCCTCCACAACCACCCCCCCCCCCCACACCCCCGCATCCGTCCAGCCCACCATGCCGTTCTAACAGAGAAAGGCATTGTGGGAAGGTTTTGGTACAAATCACCACAAATCAGACCTGGTCGCGGCTGAGACGCCTCCCACAAGGATCACTGTCCAGCATGAGGCTGGTAAAGGCTGATGATCCATCCCCACAAACACAGACAGAGTAAATCCCACCAGTGAAGTGAGACATGACGTACAGGTGACACACAGCAGTCAGCTCCACTAACAGGGTCATTTAGGACGCATCATTACTCAGGTAGAAGTAGAGGGACTAGGGTTGAAAAGTACTTCTGTAGAAGTTATAGGGCAACCGTTAAGCCAAAAAGTGATTTTCTGTCAGCAAATGCATCATTTGACCTGCTCTGTGCACTAAATTAGAACCAATCGAGCCCTACAATACATTTAGAAGAACATTACAACACGTAAAAGGTAGAAGTATAGATCCTAGGGTTTAAAAATACGACAATAAATAGATACTATTAAAATATGTACAAGTATCAATTTAAGCTTTTTTACTCAAGTAAGTGTAAAAGTTATGGTTTCAAAACTACTACTTTAGCTATAAAAGTAATGGAAAAATAACCAAAATAAAAGCTGTAATCACTTTTAGGCAGAGATATATATACAGAGAATGAGGAAAATGTGATTTTTAGGCAGAATCAACCTTTAAATTAATCACTACCTGTTCAAATACACACCAACACACAAACTTCAAAAAAAATCTGTGCCAAAAAGTGATCCCAGCTCATATATTGGGAGTTAATCATATTAAAGGTCCATTTCATTATAATATTCAGATTTATCAGAAATAATTGAACATATATTTTAAATTCTGTCTGAAGTTGGAATAAATTCGTTAACAATTTTGAGCAATTTACTTGAAAGTTACACAATAGTTACTTTCCAAAGTAACACATGTGTAACTGCTTTAGTTACTTTTTGGGAGAAGTAACTTCCAACACTGGTAATTACATAAAATGCATCATTTTACAGGAATCTTCAGGTCTATCTGACCATTCAGAAGTTGAAACAGAAGTTTTCTTGAAACATCCTCAGAAAGACAATTTAAACAAGGTTTGGGCGCTATTCCAACAAAAAAACCAATATAATTGTACAGGAACTGTGATAACATAATATTTCCCACATCGATCTTAAACATGCCAGGTTTTGCCCTGGTCTTGTTTTATATTAACTTAATTTCAGCTCTACAAGTGAGTCAACTAAAAACTACTGACGGGACTGATCTATCTTTGAGCCCACACACACACACACACAGATTAATAAGAAGAGGCCCAGGCTGACCATTACAGAGCAGCTATTGTTCTCGATGGACATCATTGGCTCAACTCAAAGTTAAAAACACAAAAAACAGCACAGCATGTTTCTGCTGTTCTGAACTGGAGGTGAAAAAAAGAAACAGTGAATGTGTTGGTGTCTTCAAAGAGGTTTTGTTCTCCAAATATGAAGCGTTTCTAGGCGGTGTCCTGAGAATCAACGGCCGTGAGGTAACTCCTCCACAAAACGAAGCCATGTGTCTCACGTTGGGTTTAAAATAAGAGTGAATAAACAGTGTAATACGAGGGGGAGATGGAGTTTGATTGATCTGCTGTTGAGGACCATCACAAACAACAGAAACTAGAGAAAAATCTAAACATCTTCAACATGAAAATGAATGGAAATCATTCATAGATGAGAACAGTATTTCTGTCAAAGCAAAAGAGAGAAATAGAGCGAAGAGTATTACAGCTGCAACGATTAGTGGATTCATCAATTAGCTGCCAACTATGACATTAATAGCCAACTGTTTAGATAGTCAATTTGAGTCATTTTTAAGAAGGAAATGTCCAAATTCTCTGGTTCCAGCTTCTCTAGTAAACTGATGATCTTTGGGTAGTGGACTACTGGTCTGGGTATGTTTTTGGGGAAACAGTGAACGACATTTACACCAACTAATCATTGTTAGTTTCAGCCCTGAGTATGGAGAGTATGGAAAACAGCACCTACAGACAAAACTAAAAAAATCAGGGAGTCATCTTTCTAAAAGACTACTACAAACCAGGGCTCACCCGATAAGCACATTTCAATTATTAGAGGACAAAAAAAATCTATCTTGATCGAAGCATCAACGGCCGGCGGGCTTGGGGAGGAGGGGGGTGATAACCGAGCAACACAGATTGATTCTTGCTTAACACGATTCTCTCATTCTCACTCACACAACAGCGAGACAGACAGCGATCAAGACCCAGGGATACATGTCAATGAGGGTACATTTGCACTGCCAAGAATAGGGTCAGAAAAGTTCTCTTCTATAGCACATAAGATTTGCTATAATGGTAATATCAGTGACTCTTGGCAACAAAACAAATCTGTTTAACCATCTCAAACAAAAGCACAAAGTCACTCATGCTGATAATTTATTTGGAATTAAAGAATCACCATTTGAATAATCAGGATTTCAATATTGACCAAAATGATCCTAATAATGATTGTTTCATAATGGAGCAGCCCTATTTGAGACTTTACAGTATGATCATTTTGTTTTAAAACAGTAAACTCAATGTTGATTACTTCTAAATATCCAAAAATCTCAGTGTTTGTCAGGTATGAACCATGAAAAAGTTGTATCAGTCTAACTCTAGTGGAAATATTTAAAGCTCTAATCAGAAGTAACTGGATAATGAGGGGAAGTGTTCACTTCTGCTCCATTTACTGATATTTTCTCCCTCATTCTCAGTAACTAGAAATGAAGAGACTTCAGAAACAGAACAGAAAGGTCACACATGCTTCTGGGCGTGTTTGTCGTGTGTGTGTGTGTGTGTGTGTGTGTGTGTGTGTGTGTGTGTGTGTGTGTGTGTGTGTGTGTGTACAACAAAGATCAATAGGTGGGGAGGGGGTGTAGTTAAACACAGCAATTTGTGATCAGGGCTACACACAAACATCAAGTATGACCTTACCAGGCTTTTATGAAGGTCCCAATGTGCAGAGAATAGAGAAACACTTTTTAAGAATGCAGCCTGCATGGCACATGCGCGCGTACGCACGTACGCACACACCTCCCTCTCAGCCTTGGAATGACTTTGGTGCACACAGGGAAGGAGGAAGTACTGACAAACTATCAGACCTGACCAACAGACCACAGCAGACCAGGCCGTGAAACTAACACACCAACCATGGCCGGTGGACTGAAAAGGTCATTAACCTTTCACCTCTGGTGCTATTATGTTTTATATACACTTAAAAGAAATGCTTGCCAGGCCAATGTTTGGTATGTTTCTTACTTTGACAGTCTACATCAACATGCTGCTAAAAACACACAAACATAAATTCAGATTTAGGTTAGACTTTATTGAGCCCTTTGGGAGGTTCCCTCCAAGAAATTGAAGCTTCATCTCACAGAGGACTGTGAACATTTAAAGATACATAAAACAGAAGAGCAGCATATAAAACATCTAAAAATATTAAATATGGAATTAAGCTTTATGATTGCACATGGTTATTGTAAACTGTAGATGGTTATGAAAATTAGAACTTAGAAGGATTAGAAAATGATTTTTATTATGTAGAAAACACAAACAAGCTCAATGAATCTCTCAATGTAGGAATGCTACTAACTACAATTTACTATAGATTATTGTAACCAATCAATTTCTTAGTAGTTTGGTTCATTAAATGGTGTAAAATGTTGATCACAGTTTCCCAAAGCTGATGATTCAACCTAAAATGGATTTTTTTGTCCAGACCAACAAAATTTTCTTACTTTCTTACTTCTCTATTACTGAAATTGATTGATTGTCAAAATAGTTGGCAATTCAAGTCATAGTTGGCAACTGATACATTAAAAATGTTTTTTTTTCTTTGATTTTGGTCATATATGGAAATATATGGTATTAAAAAGTAAAGAAATGAGGCAAAATATCTGTTATAATAAAAAGTCGATTCCATCCTGTTTCCTTAAAACATGTTAAAATTTACTAAAAAATTAAGAAACTATCTTTATTAAAAAAAGGTAGAATTAGATTTTAAAAATCTGAATAATTAGATTCAAAAGTAAAAAATATTAGATTAAAAAGCCAAAAATATGATAAAAATACGAAATGATGTCAAGTGTTGATCACAGTTTCCCAAAGCTGAAGATTCATCTTAAATATCTTTTTTTGTCCAAACCAACAAAACTAAAGATCATCAGTTTACTATTATAGAGACTAAAGAAACCAGGAAATAATCAGAAGAGAAGCTGGAACCAGGGAATTTGGATATTTTCCTCTTGGATTCAAATTGATAATCAGAATAGTTGGTGATTGATGTATTTAACCTTTATGTCCCTTACAGAATTTCAGTAGAGATACTGATCCTAACTTGAAAGCTCAGTATTTTAATATTATTACATATCAAACTCCACCAATTTCTTTCTATCAACATAAAAATCAACATCTTGTCCTCCAATGTCGCCTCTGAAGACCAACAGCTGCCAGTCCTGCCGTGAACCCGACCTGCAAACGCAACCGGACACCGCCACGACACTCAACACTGAGGCCATGGTGACCGGCTCAGCTGAGTGTCATGTTGCCATAGGCGCTGGCATGCAGGCCACGCCCACTTCTCAGGTGGCAGGTGGACAGACAAAGGAAGGAGGGCAGCAAAATATTATATTGCTGCAAAATTGGACAGAACCAAACAAGCCAACATACGTCATTGGGAATGACAACCAACGAATTCTGGAATTATGCAATTAGAAGCTGAATATCAGCTGAACTCAGACACGAAGACCGTAAATAGACAGTAAAACAGTGGAAACAAACTTCACCTCCATGTGACCTTATTACTTCATCCATGACTACATCCTGACTGATCCTTCTACTAATCACCTAGATACTCTTCATTACCTCCTCTTACTCTTCATCTTACTCCTCCTTTTCTTACTCCACCTCTTCCTCCAGCTCCTCCTCTTCCTCCAGCTCCTCCTGAATCTCAGAGCCTCCTCAGTGACTGGTTCTGTTATTACAAGCCTCATTAGTCTCAGTTGTGGGCTTCAAACCATTTCCTCCTATGGTTGTTTCCTAGAAACAAACCTGTTTCCTAGAAACAAACGGTGAAGCTGAGGCTCCCTCCGCTCCACAACCAACATTTGGAGGTTTCATATTGTTAAATCACCTTCAGATACACGGAAACATGCATAATCAACATTAACACTATTTAAAGCACCAAAAAATAAAAAAAACAACAAATACAAAACCAAACATGTCCAATCATTTGTCCTTCCATTCACTGGCAACTTCTTGATGAAAGTTACAGATATATCCAGAAACTGAGGGAACGGATGCCACAAGTATTCAAATGAGCAGATGACATCATATGGCCTTTGCCAGCAGGCCCGGATCAGAGTGGGAGGAGCGCCGGGCTGAGCTCACTTTCCACATTTGCAGGATTTACTGTTCCGGGATATTCCAGTAGAAGAGTTTAAATACTTTCCTCTGGTGGGTTAAAATGCCTGGTATCAGCAGCCTGCTTCTTACAACCCTGATGGACAATGTGACGCCTTTGACAAACAGCTGGACAGAAACAGTGGCTCAGGACAGCAGCCGCTCCCATTGCACACACACGCACGCACGCACAGCAGCCTGACTCAAAACATAATAACACAAACCAGATAACAAGTTAAAGACAATATTTCGATTTCACTTCACTCCCAAAACCTGAACTCAAACACAGGTCCCAGTCTGCTTCAAAACACAATACCAATTCCAACACAACCTAGAAGTTTTTTTCTTATTATTTACTCCCAAAATCTGATCTCAGACACATGCACACAATACCCAGTCTACCTCAAAACCGATCAACTCAAATATAAACTAGAAAACAAGTTAAAGACTGTTTTTCTTTCCATTTAATCCCCATAAACCAGAATTTTCTCTCACACACACTTGCAACACAATATCAATTCAAACTAAAAAACAATGACAGGTTTTTCCTCTTTTTTCTTCTATTCACTCCCAAAACCTGAACATAGACACACACAACGTCCAGTCTGACTAAAACCATGATACCAACTCAAATATACACTAGAAAATAAGTGAAACATGGTTTCTCTCTCCCTATTCACTCCCAAAAACACACACACACACACACACACAGTCTGGGCTTGCGTCAGCGATGTCAGCCCCAGTCACAAATCACCACTGTCCAATTGCACTACTGTGTGTGTGTGTTGTGTGTTGTGTGTTGTGTGTGTGTGTGTGTGTGTGTGTGTGTGTGTGTGTGTGTGTGTGTGTGTGTGTGTGTGTGTGTGTGTGTGTTGAGGCAATTCTTATGAAACGGGGTAGACAGCTAAGATCAACAAATGTGAGCGGGTGGAGCAGCGTGGAGGGAAGTCCCCGGCACGCTGAGGTCACCCACACACAGCATTGTTGAATTTTTACTTGGATTCTGACCAGGACAGACCGGGTGGGCAGGGCCGAACGGGGAGCGGCGGGGGCGAGGACAAACACCCGGGAGACTCCGATCCGCTCTGTAGATGTACCTCCAGTATGTAGAAGAAAGCAGCAGAAATCATTGTGTTTGCTTATCTTTCACCAAGCAGCAACTTTGACCAAACAATCAAATATCGTTTATTTTAGCTGGAGATTGTCAGGTTTTGCAAAACCTAAGGAGTTTGACATTAAAGTCGTACACTAGTCATGTATTGGTGCTGCTTTTCTAACTCTGAATAAAACATGTAAATGATTTCAGATAACAATTACCAAGATGCAATTAGAGCAGCAATAATTTGGTGACTTGAGATGTTGTGGTGACCGAGTTAGCAAACAGTTGACCATTTATGTCTTTAGCTGTAACTAATGACTATTTTGATTAAATTAATTTATCGATTATGGAAATTATTTATTGGTTTGGTTCATAAAATGGTAAAATGTCGATCAGTGATTCCAAATCTGAAGACTCAACCTAAAATGTCTTTTTTTGTCCAGACCAACAGTTCACAACCCGAAGACCATCAGTTAATAGTTGATCAAAATAGCAGTTTGTTGCAGGTGGGCCTGATCCTGTAAGGTCAGTGGGGGTTTATCTGCTGTGTGATTGGTCCACAGCAAGGTGAGTGGCTCTGACTGACAGGTAGAAAACATATCAGCTGACAGAGAGGGGAAATAAAAACCAATGAGGAGCATAAAAATGGGGCAAGGCGGGGAGGAGGTGAGCCGGGCCTCTGAGGGGATTAACGTGGTCTGACAGGCTGGCTGCGACACACACACACAAACACACACACACTCGTACGGCTTTGAAGGCGGGCTGCTCTGCTGAACACACACAATACACTGCTTGTTTTAGAACAAGGGGAAAGAGAGAAAAGATAGATAAGAGAGAGGCCAAATCACAGAGGAGGAATGTGGCTGACACACATTATGAACTACAGGTGCTTCCCAACACCCACTGTGGCCCTAACGCAAATTCCAGTACTCTTCCAAGACGTTCCCCAATGTGCTTTTCCAATTTGTTAGAGTGAACAGTAAATTCCTGTCTTCTGCTGGATGTCTGAAACCAAGTGAAAAGGGCGTTTCTGGACACATTTCCCAATTTCCTCAGACAATCTAACCAGTTAGTTTACCTTCTCTGTCAGGAATGCAACACTCAAAACTCATTTGCATTCCAGGAATTCCATGACCAGTAGGATCCCTGAAACTATGACATATTACCCGCATGCTGATGTGTTATTCAGGACTGCTTAGGGAGGCTTTTTTTCCCTATTTAAAGGAGCGTTTTGCATATATTGATCAGATTACGACAGCCCATCTCGGAAAATTAACTGCCCCCAAAGTGCAGCAAGATTGACCGAGTTTAATTAAAGACTTAAAGAATCTGTAACTCACAGCCATAATCAATTCTCTGATACATTTTGCAACCTAAACAAATGTGTAAATAAAACGCCCTGCCCTGCTGCAACTCCAATGACTCACTGGAAGAGTATTCTAAAAGTTTTTCAGGGTCTGGAAATCTGTATTTTGGGATGGAATTCGGTTTTCGCATTAGCCGGCATCTAAACCTTGTGATGTTGTTTTCTCTGTGTTAAAACACAAGCGAGCACAGTTTTCTAATGTTGGGCTTGATGGTACATGTGGAAAAACGAAGACCAACTATAATTAGTGTGATCTGGAAGAACAAGCCTCTTCCAGTTTATACATGGACGCACAAGACTTTAATGTAGAACTGGGTAATATTTAAAAAACCTACTGATAAAAACCTGTTTATATTGTTTGTATCCATCATTATTGATGATTGTCTTTTAAATATTCAGGGGCATTTTATCCTTAATGACCAGCAGCAGCAACATAACTAGAACATGTATTGATAGAAAATAATTCATCAGTTGATAATGATGATTATTGATCATTTTAATCAAGTCTGAATGGAACCACTTTATACTAAAGTTGATTTGTCGTTACAGTCACTACACCGAGTTTGAACCCGTTTCTATCAGGGTTTGTTTTACCTGTGAACCACAAACAGCCTCGGTCAAGGGACTGAAGTTGTTTCCTGCAAATAAACAGCGGTGATAAATATTGGGACTGTCTGGTGTGACGCTCCATTCTTCTTTTTAACAGGCAGCAGCCAATAACAGCCAAGGCCAGTGGCATCAATTACACTGAATGATGATGCTGGGCGAAGATTAAAGATGCAGCTGGAAAATAACATGTTAATAAAGGGATTTTCAAGTGTCTTTCTGTTATTATAAACTCTTCAGTGTCACTATGTAATAATCTAGAAATCAAATAAAGTATTTTTAGCTGCAGTAGAAGCTCTAATATTCAGGAAGGAATGAAGATACCAGAGTTAAAGTTAAGCACCGAGCTCGGGGAGTTAAATGATAAGAATTTAATAAATAAAATTTTAAAAAAAAGAAACATGCAACCAAAACATATAGAAGAATGTCAATATGAATAGGAAAACAAGCAATGAGAGAGTTAAAGATGAAATATGAAAGCAATCACCAACTATTTTCATTTTTAGACATTTTCAAAAATAAAAAAAATCTGAATGTGAATGTGAGGATTTTTGTGTTTATTTGCTCCCCTGAAAGTAAACTGAACTTTGAATGGTGTCAAATTTTGATGATTGTTTCTCAAATCAGAACATTCAACTTAAATAATCAGACTTGAGCAGCTGGAACCCGAGAATTTGAACATTTCCTTCTTAAGATTGAATTCAATCAACCGATTAACTAGTTGATGATTAATGAAAAGTTGGTGACTAATCAATTAATGGACTCGTCAACGAACCAGTTATCAGTTGAATAGCTGTAGTCAAACTACTCAACACACCATTTGTTACATTATCAGTGAAAGTTGGCTTTGTATTAATAAACTCACAAAGACTTTTCACCCAACCACAGGTCCTCTGACTATTTTACCAGCTTTCTGCTTTAGGGTTCAAAACATTTAGCTGATTATCAAGATAGTTGGTGATTAATGTAATAGTAGGCAACTAATCGATTAAATGCTGCAGCTCTACTCTGAGGGTTCATCACAACAAGATAGGCTTTTCATATGATGGTAGTCATGCTGTTTATCCATCTATACACACAGAGAAAGAGATTAATTGAC
The DNA here is from genome assembly GCA_030544235.1 of Lepturacanthus savala. Lineage (NCBI taxonomy): Eukaryota > Metazoa > Chordata > Actinopteri > Scombriformes > Trichiuridae > Lepturacanthus > Lepturacanthus savala. The sequence continues at coordinate 20,438,539 of CM060477.1, forward strand.
TATCAAAATTCTGAAACTAACAAATATTTTATTTTTTTCCTTATTTTTGGTCAAATTAAAAAATGTCCACATTATATTTGAAAGTCAAACAATTTAATCTTTTTTTTCTTAAAACTAGTTTAAAGTAACCAAAAGAAACAAAACAACTTTAGCAAAATAGAATTAGATGAAGATTCAGATCAAACAACAAAAATATGAAAGAAATGAGAATTTTGAAATTAAAAAAATAAGAAGATAAGTTAAAACCTATTATTAGATACAGAAATAAAAAGTATCAGCTAAAAAGCCAAAACTATGATTAAAATATACTATACAATGTAAAATGTTCATCACTGTTTCCTAAACCTGAAGATTCAGCCTAAATGATCATATCTTGTCCAGACCAACAGTCCACGACACAAAGATCATCAGTTTACTAAAGAAGAAAGAGAAGACTTGAACCAGGAAATCATGAGATTTGAGGAGCTGGAACCAGAGACATTTTCTAAAATTGACAGTTTCTCGTGACATTGTGAATACGAGGGTACCTGTGCTGTTCCTCCTGACATCCTTATGTTTCTAATATGAAAAAGGCCTATTATGGGATATCAAAACGCTCTCTCCGGGGAAGAAATTGTGTACAAGGACAAAACGCTCTTGTCGGCCGCCTGGTGTTTGACTTTGAATGAAAGGTCAGCGTCTGCCTGGTCAGTACCTGTTTTCAGAAGCTGCTGCTGATAGTGGAGGAGGAGGAGGAGGCCTGGTTTACAGATCTGCTGGCCTCAGCCACAACTACAATGCCATGAGGTCACATGACACACACACAAACACACATGCACACACATGCACACACACACATGCACACGCCAGCCGCTGTTTGCGTTTATCTCTGTTTGCATTGTCCCTCCCGCTCTATCTCGTCTCTCCCTCGTCATGTCATTTGGCCGCTGGCTGCGTCACCATAGTAACGCGGTCTCTGTGATGAGCACAGATTATAGGAGCTCAAAAAAAAAACTACAGGATGGAAAAGGACAATGGAAACAATGGAAATGGAAACAGCTTTTTTCAAATATATTTCACACACATTTTTTATACATGAATTAATTACTGTTTTATGGACCAGTAACCATTACTTATTGATGGTTGTTATTAGAGATGCAGCAAATGACAATTTTGATAGATTAATCATCTATTGATTATTGTAACGATTAATCGATTAGTTGTTTGGTTCATAAAATGTTGGTCCAAAGCTGAAAATTCAATCTAAAATGTCTTATTTTTTTGTCCACACCCCAAAGATCATCAGTTTTCTGTTATAATTAGACAAACCAGAAAGTAAATCAGATTTAAAAGCTGGAACCAGGGAATTTGGACATTGTCTTCCTAAAAATGATTCAAATCGATTAATCTATTATCAAAATAGTTGGCAACTATCCAATCTTTGCAGCTCTGGGTGAAATTTTGTGAAGAAGCAACGTTCAGTTTTTATTCTCCACATAGAGGAGCTGGTAATAATTAGAATATCATGAAAAAGTTGATTTCAGTCATTTCATTCAAAAACTGTAACTTGTATATTATATTCATTCATGAGCGTGTGCAGCACTCAATAGTTAGTTGTGGCTCCTTTTGCATGAATTACATGGAGTCAAGAGGTCTTTGGTACTGCTCAGGTGTTAGGAGTAATAGTGGCCTTCAGCTCTTCTACATTCTCTCTTCTGGGTCTGGTGTATCACATCTTCCTCTTCACAACACCTCATAGATTTTCTACAGGGGTAAGGTCAACCAAGTTTTCTGGCCAATTAGGAACAGGGACACCATGGTCCTTGGACCAGGTACTAGTAGCTTTGGTGCCAGGTCCTGTTGGAAAATGAAATCTGCATCTCTATAAAGTTGGTTAGCAACAGGAAGCATGAAGTGCTCTAAAACTTCCTGGTAGACGTCTGTGTTGACCTTGGATTTAAGAAAACACAGTGGACCAACACCAGCATATGACATGGAATCCCAAACCATCACTGACTGTGGAAACTTTACACTTGACCTCAAGTAAGGTGGATTCTGTGTCTCTCCTCTCTTCGTCCAGACTCTGGGACCTTGATTTCCAAAGGACATGCAAAATGTACTTTTATCAGAGAACATAAGATTGGACCAATCAGCAGTAGTCCAGTCCTCTTTGTCTTCGGTCTAAGAGAGATACTTCTGATGGTGTCTCTTGTTCAAAAGGGGCTTGACACAAAACCCATGTCTTCATCTACCTGTGTGTGGTGCTTCTTGAAGCACTGACTCCAGCTGCAGTGGACTCTGTGACTCTCCCACACATTGTTGAATGGGTTTTGTTTCTCAATGCTCTCCAGGGTGCCGTTATCCCTATTGCTTGTACAATTTTTCTACCACATCTTTTCCTTCCCCTCGCCTCTATATTGATGTGTTTGGACACAGAGCACCATGAACAGCCTCTTTAGTAAATGACCTTTTGTGTCTTGTCCTCCTTGTGCAAGGTGTTAATGGTTGTCTTTTGGACAACTGTCAGGTCAGCAGTCTTCCCCATGATAGTGTAGCCTAGAGGACTAGACTGACAGACCATTTAAAGGCCTTTGCAGGTGTTTTGAGTTAATTAGCTGATGAAAGTGTGTATCAGATGTCTTCAATATTGAACCATTAGTCTAATTTTCTGAAATACCCAATTTGGAGTTTTCATTAGTTGTCAGTTATAATCATCAATAGAAATATAAATAAACACTTGAAATATGTCAGTCTGTTTGAAATGAATGTATACATTATACAAGTTGTACTTTTTAAATGGAACTACTGAAATAAAGCAACTTTTCCATGATATACTAATTACATGACCAGCACCTGTATCTGGAAAACACTGCAGCTCTGCTGGAACCCTCGCCTCTGTTGAATCAATTATTATAATATTGAAATATTTGGGGTGAATACTCACACACACAGACACACACACACACACAGACACAGACACAGACACACAGACACACACAGTATTATTTCTATTCTACTTTTTCATTCATCTAAACATGGACCATGGGAAACCTGAATAAACCAATTATTAGGGCACATCCAGGTGAAGCAGCATTAACAAAACAATCAAATATATCAATAGCAATTACAAAAAAAAAACAAAAATGCAAAAATATAAATCACACATGATCCATAAATATCTCCAAGTTTTCCAAATCTATTAACAGGAACAGAGCCACTGGTGAAGTCATTGAATCTGGAGTCATGGAATCTGGAAAAAGGTGGTGAAATTAAATAAAATCTGCTCGCGTGTCTTTCAGAAAACAACAGTCATTCCACCAGGACCACAGGAAACCCACTATCTCAACACAACACACACTTCCTGCCGACTTCCTGCTTCCTGTGCGGCGGGGAAAACGGTGGGGGATTGGCCGCTAATGTCACGGCGGGTCTGTGAACACGCCGCATTCACGCCCCACGGGAAAGAAGGTGGCTGCAAGCTTCCTGCTAGTAAATACCTTTTCAGATTCAGTTAGTAAGAACAAACTGCAGCTGCTTTATGTTTCAGCTTAGCATAATTAGAATAAAAAAACAACTTATAGCTTATAGACATTTTGTGTAATACTTCTGCGGTTTCAAAGGAAAATCCAGTGTTTTTTTTTTAATTAAGCAGCAGGGAAACAGTTGACCAGATGTGTGGTCACTTATGCCATAATCCTGTAACCTTTAGCCTCCTGTGGATGTTACACCACTCCCGTTTCTCAGGATTTCCACTTCCAAAGATCACAGCAATGTGATGTTGGACACAGCAGTGCAATACAATGAGAACCACAATCTGACATGTTGATTATAGATCCGTTATAGAGACTTCTGCTGCTAAATAGGTATGCTGAGATATTTCTGTGTCCCTTTTTATTTGAATTTAAAGTCATTTTCCATTACAGCTGCAACAAATAGTCTATTAATGGCCAACTATTATAATAAACAACAAAAAACAAAACAATTACCAACAAAAATATGAGATAAAAATCTGGTTCAGAATTATGAGATAAAAGTTTTGGAAAAACAATGATAAAACAGTGAAACTTGTTAGATTCAAGAGTAAAAAATATTAGCTAGAATGCCAAAATATGACACCAAGATCATCAGTTTACTAGAAAACAGCAATTAATCAGACTTGAGAAGCTGGAATTCAAGACAGACAGAAAAACAGCAAAAAGACAAAAGCAGTTAAAACCAGTCCTTGTCCAAACCAAACGTGGCCGCTGAACGACACCTATGATTGACAGGTCCGTCACCTGCCACTCTCCAAAACGCTGAGTCGGGCTGTTAGACGATTTCACAAGAAAGCCCAATTTAACTAAAGTACAGCAGATGTGCTTCAAACCAGCTCCAATGTGACATCACAACACAGGTCCAGTTTATCTGAGCAGATTTGATAAAAAGAACATATAATGAAGCCAGTTCTGTTCTCTAAAACATGACTAGATGTATGGGAACATGGAGTTTTTAATGCATTAAATGAAACGTTCTCAGATATTCTGATTTTTTCTGTCTTCATTGTTCAGAGTTTTTTTCCCTCTGAGTCTCCAAAAGAAAGAGACCTGGTGATTAAAACTAAGGCTGCGAAATTAATCGACCCATTTCAATCTGTCACAATCACAGGAATATTCATTAAGATACCAATTTAAAGGATATATTCTGATGCTGCAGATGTGCCTAATATATGACAGACATACATATTCATTTTCAACAGACTTAAGAAAATATCTTTGTACGAAGCGACTCCTGCAAAAACAAAAATCACACTATCATCATTTTAATATGTTTTTCAAGGAAAATGAGAATAATGGTAGCCTGGCTAACAGCAGACCTCATCAGTGTAGATTGATATTTAGTCTGGGAACCATGTGTTCATTTGTTTGTTTTGGAGGTGTGGTTGATGAAAGCCCAGACCCAATTACTGGGTGCTACCAATGTCTGTCAAATGTAGCCGTACGCAGCTTCTAGCCAATCATATCTGAGAGGACTTTCTAAGGCTGCCTTGAAAACGAAATTAGCTTCTGCCGCCATGTTGGATCCACAGTTATCAACAAAGCTGCTTCTGTGTTTCGTCATCATTTTGCTGCACCCTCCCCCGTTCTGTGATTGGCTCCCTTTTGGGTCCTTCGTGTCCAGATTGAATTGCAAGAGGAAGTGAATTCATGTGCAATGAAGGATAGGCTAGATTAATGGTGTAAAAACGACAAAACTCACAGTGCAATTGTAAAACCTATTAGTATGTATATAATAAAAATGTGCAACCAAATTAAAACCAATAAAAACGTTGAATAAGGCAGTTTCATAAGGCAACGTAAGGCCCTGTAGTCGTCTAACTTCATCTTTTCCATCAACTATTAGACTATTATTAAATTATTAATTGATAAATCTAGAAAATAATCAAAGAAATCGTTATTGAAAATTATCCGCAGCCATAAAGGAAATTACAGTCTATATACAGTATTCAATGACATTTAACACTTCTTTAATAGCTGACAATTAACGTTAGCTGTTGATGATTAATTGACGAATGGTGGCAGCTCTATCATCAAGTTTAAACACATGGATTGAAGCTGATATTATTCAGCAACAAACTGAATGTGAAGCCAGTACCCAACAGAGTTGATCCTGTGATACAGAAGGTTTTGTTGTGAGGGAAAGACAATAAAGCTGCTGTTGTCTTTTTAAACCATTAAATCCTTTGTTAGATTTTCAGAAAAAGACAAAATACAACAACAACATAGGTCAGCAACACCAGGACTAGCAGAGGAGCTTAAAAACATCTTCCCTGCACAAGAAACACGCTAGACATCAAAGGCTTGATAAACAGCAGTTATTACAACTGAAGAACTAAAAGACCCATCTATATCTGAAGTTAAAGTAGAGCAAAAAGTCTTTTCAATTAAAGTAACGCAAGGTCAGTGAACAAAACAAGACCTGGGTTAGGAAAATAGAAAAAAAATAAATAGCTTTTTTTTTTTTTAAATTCGCAGCTTTGATGATTTGAAATCATGGTTTTGGTTCTAAAATGACAGCTCATTCAGGCCTAAATGCAAGGAACCATGTCACCATTATAAACAGTAGCCCTCAGCCTGATTAACTGCGATGTTAGTCATGTAACTGATATCTTAAATGCTCCTACCTGCTAATTATAAGACTCCTGCAACCATTTCTCTGCAGCTAATTGTGCAGCCGAGTGCACAGTGACTGAATACTCAAAGTACAATTGTAAGCATTCAAATGCATTATCTACAGTCTATCATTTACTGTACTCAGTCTGCTTGTGCTCTACAGAGCGTGTCCGTTTTAGATATGTGTGCCTCTTTAATGTGTTAAAATAACTATTATGAATACGTATCATTAAAGTTTTAGATGTACATGCTTCAAACATGCCTGGTTTAGCTTCACACTGCTAATGTAAAAGCAAGAATTCGTTAAAATCCATTCTCAGTTCTGTTTATCGGTTCCTCAAACGTTCATTTTGATCAGGGTTGTCAAGTAATTAAATACAAATACTTTGTTAAAGTAGAAATGTTGTTATAGATATTGTATTTATAACAGTATCTTTAATTTACTGGAGTAATTATTTTTACTGTAACTCACGCCTGTTTCATTCCAGCTTGTTTTCATGACAACCGTTGAGTCAAAAGTGATTTTCTGCCAGAAAGAGCATCGTTTAACCTGCCCTGTGCCCTAAATTATCACCAATCCAGCCTTGTTTTAATGTTCAAATATTTTTAAAGCATCAATACATAAATTGCGATATCTTGGCCAAAAAGTGATTACAGATCATAGATTTTGACTTGTTTATTACTTTTACACTTTAAGTAGTTTTGAAAACAGAACCTTTACAGTTTTGAGTAAAACACTGAGTTGCTACTTCAACTTCTACTGTATTTTAAACACTAGTATCTATACTTCTACCAGAGTAATGAATGTGAAGACTTTTGACACCTCTGCTTTGGATATATTATCCTTCTGTACACATCATGAGTTATATAACTAGCTTTATTATAGCATATTATATCATATTTTTACTCATGTGAAGGATCTGAATATTTCTTCCACAACTGCAGAACGAGGAATGTCGCTTTTTCAAGTGACGTGCAGCAGTCATTCAGTGACACCACATTAGACAATGAATGACACTGGTCTCATCTGGAGGAATGAACTAAGCCTGAGGCTGCACAACACACACAACAGTGTTAAAACACTGGAGGCAACTAGGACGATTCATCCAGTCTTTCTGACCCACATACACACACACACAGCACGGAAACACCAGCGTTGCTACATTTCACTAAACCTCTGTCTGATCATCTTTCCCATAGTAATTACATGCTTACTTTCACTTATAATCGGCGCAGTGTGAACCAGGACACCAAACTTAAACAAAGTCGACTTTCCCATATGATCTCTATCTAAATCAAACAAACCTTTGGTGTGATTGCATCTGAATTCCACTGATTCTATTGTGTTACAACTTTCAAGCTCAGTGTTTGTTGAAGTTTCCACAAAAAAAAAAAAAACAGCCCACGTGACCCAAGTACCTGTTATGCTGTAAGGAGCTCCCACCATAAATCCCTGCGGCGGGACTTATTCTGGTTTGGGTTTTTGCGAGATTAAAAAGTTTGAGAACCTTTGCTCCAGACTAATCAGCCAGCCATGGCTAATCTAATCACACGAGTGATCTCACCCTTCTCAGTGGCAGTTTGATCTGAAATTCAGACGCCAAACATTTTCCATTTTCAATAATGTGCGGTAAATCTGAAATCACCAAACAGATCATACTGTAAAAAATCCAAACGCTGCATATTTCACAGGTGAGCAGTCTAGACAGTGTGAAGGGTACTCGTGTTGCTCGGGGGGCTCTACGAGATGACATATGGGGAGGGTGTGGCGTGGCGAGGAAGGAGGGAAGGCTGGTCGTGCATCTGCTTACATTTAATCATGCACTGGACCGGGGTCTGAACAGTCCATGTTGAAGCCTCGCTGCCTGTCCGGTGAGAGAAATACGCCCGGCAGAACTTGTGGACTGGGTTAATCATTCCTCACAGAAAGGAGAGCCTGTGTGTGTGTGCATGTGTGTATGTGTGTGTGTGCAAGTACGCAACGCCGTCCAACGGCTCGCCAGCTTCAATCCTGATAAATTAATCGGCTCAAGAGGGTAGAAGAGGGGACCCCGTGCCCCCTCCCCTTTACACCCTTAAACCAAGGAAGAGGTGGGGGTGGGCTGCCCGCCTAAACACAATCACTGTCATAGCTGTAAATCAAAACTACCAAGCCTTAAGACGCAGCTAAAGGTTAGAGGCATATTGTATTGATTAAAATCCTAAGACCTTGCAGGAAGGAGTATTTATCCTATGTTTGTTTTTTAGTAAAAAAAAAAAAAAAACACAATCTAAGATTACAAATTATTGCTGGTTAAAGAAGACTGTGTTAGGACAATGCAGGATTTGAATTCATACAACGTTTCAGCATTGACAGGGGAGATTGTGCAATAGACTTGATGCAAAGGCTACCTGCTTTAAGCATTTACACACAGCTAGTTGCTAATACTTTAAGCTTTTATCCATTTGCCCTGCGTATCAAACAACCCCGACGCGTTATAGTGGGTTTGTCAGCCATTGCAGGCACTGCTGCATGATACACACAAACACACACACAGCGGGGGATATTACATGCAATTTCTAATTTCACCTGTACTATATTTATCATTTGTGTTTTATTTGACACAAGAGTAGGTTTCCTATACAGGTAATTTGCCCACTAACTAGTTAGTAAGCCCCGTTCCACTGTTTGTATTACTAAGATAAGACGCCAGACTCCATTCAAAATATTAGCCATTCGAGTATCGCATTGTTTACCGCAAACATACAAATTCCACGAGATTACACCCGAAGACGTTTAATGAAATCACTATAATTAATTTCAAATACGGTGTATAGATTAGTCACAGAGCACCAACTGCTTTTGTGAACTGACAACTTTGAGAATCCTTATTCTTCTGCCCAAATTGTGGGTGGTTAGCTAGCAAGTTAGCTAGCTGCAAATGTGTCTTCAATATTTGGTCTTACGCACACTACTCATGATAAATTGATAAATAATTATTGTACTGGGTTACTCGTCATGAAAGCTCACGATTCTAATTAATGTTAAATGCTTCCTGCGGTATAATGTGTGTATATAACGACATAGTAGCCTCATATGAGACACACCATGCTCCGCACTCAAGCGAGTCTTAAAGTTACAAAGTTAAAATTAAATGTGGGCTCGGTTTATTTTGATCCTAATTGTATTTTCACATAGAAATCATACAAAAATAAGCTTTCCTTAAAGCTGCGTTTGTTAGGAGTCCTGGCGGGTTGACAAGTTTCTTTAATATTGCGTATTTCTTAATAAAACGGGTGTTTTATCTGATTTAATTTCTCCTATGGTGTGATTCCCGATTCCACCTTTATTGCAGTTAATCAGACGCGGGGGCGCTGTGGAGCACAAATTACAAATCCGAAGCAGGCTTTTTTTAAGAGAAATTAGAGGCACGTGCGCAATAAAACACCTATTTATTGAGAAATACGCAATAATGACGACAACAACCACTCCGTAGGGTTAAATACAAATTGTGGCTTTAAGGTAAGTACGGCTTTTACATGATATGTACTTTCTAAAGAAACTAGGGGCGTAATGTACGGAGCCGTTATCTAATTCTAAGAAGCTAACATTGAGACTCCCCGGAGTGCGGAGCCTGGAGAGTCTCATAAGAGGCTCGGATTCATTATCTCCATGCACGTACGGGGACTCGCCACCGAGTAAACCACGCTGCCCACAACCCACACACACACGCGAGTCCCACTCCCGTAACATATCAAGGTGTCAGCCCGCGGGAGCCAAGAAAGGGCCCGCGGGTCCGCGGCCTCTCCTGCCGCTCCGGGCCCGGTCGCCTACCTCTGTGGGCCGGCTGATCTCGAACAGGTCGAGCCGGTTGGCGTTCCAGTGGTTGATGATGTCGGCTAGTTTCCTCCTCTCCTCCTCCCTGCTCCCCGACATGGTGGACAGTGTTTCTGGCCGTCACCGTCCGGCTGTACCGTAGACTTAAAACTTCCCGTAACGTTAGTCCACAGGAGGAGAAACCCCGGGGTTCCGGTCTGCCGTTATTTTTCGCCGGTACTTCGAGCGACTCTCTCTCTCCCTCTTGCTCGCTCGCGTTCTCTCTCTCTCTCTCACCGACCTGCTGTCTGATCTGTTTCTGAATCGCGTTCCCGCTGCGCCTCTGCGCGCTCCCGGCGCACGTGCGTGCCTGCGCAACAACGTTTAACCGCTTCAGCTCCAATAAAACTCCGTTAAAGCGTCCACATTATGAAAAAATAACAGTTTCATGTAGATATTAATGTCTCAGTTGTTCCTGCTGACACACAAACTGTGTAATAAGAAGGTGCTGAATGGATGAACAAGTCATTTAGAAATGGCTCCTGTTGTGACGTCATGTGTGAACTTCATTTCTGTTTCTCAACCTCAGCAATAAAATAAAAAAATCAAATCTGATTATTTTCTCTGTTTTCTTTAGTCTTCTAAAGAAAATTGACTACTTTTGATAGTCTATTGATTATTTAAATGATTAACTGATTAGTTGTTTGGTTCATAGAATAGTATAAAATGTCAATCACTGATTCAACCTTAAATGTCTTTTTTTGTCCACAACCCAAAGATCATCAGTTTACTATTATAGAATACTAAAGAAACCAGGAAATGATCAGATATATCTGATCAGGTGTGTGTGTGTGTATGTGTGTGTGTGTGTGTTGATTGCATCACATTCTGCTCTAACACAAAATATCTGTATTATTATCTGTAATCATTTATCCGCACAAACATAATCTTCCACATACAACACATGTTTCTATAACTATGTTGATGATGATCCAGCCTGTACGGTCTCAGGACCTTATGTACTGCACTTCCATATAATGTTTATGTCTCTATCTGTGTGAGAGGACATTGTGTGTTTTTGTAAGGCCTCCTGGTTCAGTCTTAGCCAGCAGGTGCTGAATGCCACACAACGCTGCCAAGTCCAACACCGCACACACACACCAACATACTTATCAGCCCACTGTATTTCACACAGTGAAGTGGCTGTTGACAGAGGTTTCCTGACTGCTCCATGAAAACAGAAGCACTGACATCATCTCCTCGTCCACAATTTATTTGATCAGACTTCTTTTTCTTTCCATCAGCCCTGCTCAAAAAGAATCAGAAACAATATCTATATTAATATTGGAGGATTCAGCAGTGAAGAATTTTGAATGTGAATTGTTTCGCATTTTGTTTAATTAATTTAATTTATTTATCCATTTTATTTATTTATTTATGCATTTTATTGAACAGAATTAAAGGTGAGTAGCTTGTTCTGTGTCAGTATGTGACAGTGATGCCATCTCCTGGGTTATCCATTATTTTTAAGGCTTGCCCAAAGGTCAAGTACATAAAGTATCACCATGTTTTTGAGGATTTGTGCTGCAGCTGCAGTATGTCTCATTATTGGGTGTAATTAACATCTTATCTACATTTGTTCTGTATCGTAGCTTCTATAAACTTGATTTAAGTTTAATGAGTCCATGACACAGATTTATGGAATAATTGTGATCAGGCATAAGGATAATGTGAATTTCTCACCCCGTGGCTGAATTTTTCTTCTTTTTACTATAAATCTGAGTGAAAATAAACTGTGTATTTATGACTTTTTAACACTTACATGAATATAAACACATCCCCTCACATCCTATATATGAGCAGGATTGATGGCCTATTGTCTGCAGTCCTGCCCAACTGATAACAATCAGCATAGGCTTTTTCCTTTCTGTGAGTCTGTTAGCCTGTGTGTATGGGGATTATAAGTGTGGCCGAGTGCTTCATCTGTGTAAACAGCGTCTCTTTATTAACACGCAGCTGTCAGGGGCTGTGAAAGGTCAGCGAATATCAGACAGGTACATCAGAAATGTCAGGAATACGGCAGCGATCATGTGTACAGGAATAGCAGCGGTTAGTCACGCCGCCTCCCACCTGCTTCCAGACAGGCTGAAGAAGAACAGTAGCGCTGGCTTCTTATAAACACATTAGTCATGGCTAAATTTGTGGGTGTTGGAGGGTAACGGATGACCACCCCGCTGACATCATGTGTGAGTAATGAACGAAAAATACTTTTATCAGTGCAGCCCATTTAACAGCACAGAGAAAATCAAAGGACAATGCTACAATTCACTTTATAATTCTCTATTCATGTTTTTACAGAATCAGCGAAAAGCTGAGGATTACAATCAGTACACAGTAAAAAAAAAAAAGAATATTCTAGCTGGGCACCAATAAAACTGTGTAAAATAACAGAAAATAACCATCAGTAATTTCCCATAATTACAATTAACTTAATAACTTACATACATTGTCTATATTTAGCATTTTATTTTATTCTTATTTATAAATAATCATATCTGCTATAAAAACACATAGTAATACTATAATCTGGATAATTATTTATAATTATAAAAATAATTTCTAAATTGAGTAAAATTATTTTATATGGAATCTTATAAATTAATCTTTTATTATTATTATTATTAGGTATTATTATTTACAGGTAATCTATTTTATTTAAGACCATATTATGTATAATATTAATTACATATTGTGCATATTATTTTATATTAGACATGTCAATTCACAGTATATTTCTATCATTTTATGTATATGTGATATCTGTTATAATTTAGTAAAATCCTTTTACATGGAATGTTCTTTATGAATCTATATTTAAATAATAATATAATACATATTAATTTTATGATAAAATATTTGATTTATCCACATTTGATCAGTTTCTTCTAAATTCTGATATATAGAAGATTGTAATATAGACTGAAAGTATTTAAGTCCAATATAATGACACATTTTGCATGTTATTTAACATTAGACATGTATATTTCTGTAATGTTATGTGTTTTTAAATACAGGAAAAATCAGTAAAGTAAAAAAGAACAAATATGTAAAAATTAAGATTTTTTTACAGTGACGTGAGAAGAAGAGCTGAAAATAACTGTACTTTAGTGCATTTCTGGACTAAAAGCACAGATATATCTTGTTCTGGACATCAACACTTCAAATAAAAGCCAGGGACAGTGAAGAATACGGGACGTTTATTTAAAGGATGCGAGTATCTCTGGTCAGAGGATGTGTGACTTGTTGCTGAACTTGTTCGACAACAGTGACAGAAGTGAGAAACCACAACAGGAAACCAACTTTACCAGATAGCCCTGCCACTTCCTGTATCTGTGATGTTATCATCGCCGCTTCGGCTTCACAGTCACAGTCACACGCACACACACACACACACACACACACAGATATAAAGCATAAAAGTCACAGTGATTGTGAAGATGGTGAAGAAAAAAGCGAATCAGCCAGTAGCTGCTTCCAGTTCAGGCCTTTTCTTGCACCGGAGGAGTGAATATATCCGTCCTGTTAGGATAAAACAGCCGCTGACATCATCGCTCTCCTCTTTGCATTTCACACACTCTCAGATGAGGATCACATGACGCCGTCCACACTATCTATTATTTTGTCATTCTGTGAACACAACACGCCTCTGTTATCTGCCAGTTTTTACATTAACAATGATAAGATCCGTTAATGCAGCGGAGTGTACTCCTTATCTGACTCACTGCAACACTTTTCAGCAGATTGCTAAATCTTTTTGGGCTGTGAAAAGCATACAAACCAGACTGAGGTCGATGCAAACAGCATGTAAAGACACAATATTAAGAGTCACAAATGCAAACAAGCGGTTGATAAGCGAAGCCCACAGAGGCAGATTTAGACAGACAGATATTGTTGGTTTATGTTTACGGGCTCTAGTTTTAAAACCATCGGACCAACGCAGGACAAAATGCTGCCAACGCGAAAAGAGGAAGTTGGCTGCTCAGCGAGGAAGCAGCAAACTGAGCCAAATATTTCTATAGGAAACGGTTTGTTATAAAGAATTTAACGTCAATATGCTGAAAATGAAGTGACAAACCCATTTCTCACAGCTCACAGTTTAAAGGAGTGGGTTATTGCACATACTTCCCTGTTACCAGACAAACAGGAACAGTGACTCATTTTAAAACAATCACCACGATACAAAGTTTAATCTATCTATCTATCTATCTATCTATCTATCGATCTCTTAATACTCTTAATACAGTCCCTCGGTTCAGCCTCTGTTTGAAACAGGGTGTTTTTTACTACAATGTTACAGTGAGTGTATATCTCAGCAGAGGCTATGGGCTAAGGAAGCAGAGATCATTCAGTAGATGAAGCTTTCAGAGTAGACTGAAGCTCTGACTATTGACTGTTGTTTATCAGGAAGCATTTTTATCTGCATTCAATGTGTTAAAAGAAGTGTAAAAACTGTTTTCCTCGAAATCCAAAGTTATCTGCAGGGTTATATTTCATTTCATCTCAAACCTTTCTGTACTCTGAGGTTTCCCTCCCTTATAAGGATGTTGAGATTACATCAAAAAATAAAAACAAACACAGACACAATAACAATGTATTATAAACAACAACAAAACAGGAAATCCTGTATACACAGATAAACAAATATCTCTAGTGATATTAACAACAGCTTGATGTATCTTTGAATGGGAACATGTGTCCCTTTGTTTAACAAGCCTGTGTGTATGAGAATATATCCTATTTGTATCAACATTACTATATATATACACACACACACACATATTTTTGTGTGACATCGTCTGCACCTATGAATGCAGAGAGTAAGGTTGTTGTCAGCTGCTTGTCTGATGGTTCATATATTTATTTAAAACCAGAGACCTGCCTTTTTATTTATGTCTTTGACCTGAGTGACACATGACCTCAAGAGCGGGAGGCTGCTCAGGCTCAGGCCACGCCCCTTATCTTATCATCCTGAGTGTGTGTGTGTGCAGAATCAATTAAAGGGTGCAAATTTATTGCTGTTGTGGTCGAGGTCACCTATTTCAAGATAAGATGTGTATATATATATATATATATATATATATATATATATATATATATATATATATATATATATATATATATAAGCAGAAATTAAAGAAAGCTTCTTCAGAAAAGATGGTAAAGACCAGTTGTAAAATAAAAATAATACAAAATACTATTGTAAAAGTCCTGAATTGAAAGTGTTCCTTCCATAAAAGTACAGAAGTATTATCAAAATGTATATATTTTGATAATACTTGTATGCATGTAAAGTATCAAAAGTAAAAGTACTCATTATACAGACATTAATATAGTATATGATGAATATATCGTACATGTATCACTAAATAAATGTTTGAGAGTATTTTAATGTTTTAGTTTATCAATGTGGAGACAATTTGAGATACTTTGGTTGGATTAATAGTACTGCAGATTATGTAAGTGTATAATATATTTTATAGTAATAATAATATTCATATAACTTTCCCTCTAAATAATGTGTAAAAAATCTCCAACCATTTAAACAGCAGTTAGAATATTAATGTCTAAATGTATAAAGATGTTTCTATGAAAAGTAACTAGTAACTAAAGCTGTGGTGTAAAAGTAGAATATTTCCTGCTGAAACGTAGTAATATTAAATATAAAGGAACATCACATGGAAATACTTAAGTACAAGTACTGTAATAAAACTGTACTTGAGTAAATATACTCTGTTACTTTCCAGTACTGTGAACGGCTGAGACTTTTGATGATCCAGTATATTTTGGGACCTGAGGTCAACACCTGCTCTGTCATGACTCATCGGCCGTTAATCTCAAACACAAAAGCACAGATTATACAGCTAATTATAGACGGAAATTCACTTTAGCAGAACTTCCCTTTACTAACCTGACGTGAGAGTGAAAGAAGTGATGAATATCTTAGAGGAGGGAAGAGTTAAGTGAAGTCAGATGAGATTATCGTCTCATCGACTGACGTCAAACTTCAGCATCACAAGTGAAAGTTGCTGCACAGAGAGAAACAAGCTCCAGAGTTTAATGAAGAATCAGCTTTTCCTCACTAAGACTCTTGTCCACTCTAAAAAGAAAGGTTTAAATGGGGCCGCACTGCTGAATACGATGCTATAATACAAAAAATCAGGCTTTAAATTACAAATTAAAGCCTGAAATATTTACTACATGCATTAGTGATAAAGGAATAGTTTATGGATGTAGTTAAGGATGTTGCTATAATAAAAACAACCAGGCTTTACTTTACAGATATTACTTATGTAAAATAAATATTAAAGGTATTGAAATGACTATCACTGATAAAAAAAAAACTAAAAAAGTAAAGATATGTAAAGTCAAAGTACATTTAGTAGTTTAGGGTTATTTTCATATAAGAAAAAAATCTGTAAAATTCAAACTGTAGAAAATAAGTTTTTATACTACTATTAAAAACATGTACTTTTATCATCCATTTCTACAGATTTTCCTGTATAGCAAAAATCCATGAAAATGTCAAACTACACAAATGAATTTACATGTCTCGTGTAAAACATGTAGACATTTTGAATTAGTATATAGATTTTTACAGTAAATACAGAATAAGAAGGTTTTAACTGAGATTTATATATATTTGGATGAGGATTCTAGAGATAAACAGTCACTATTAACACAGGAAACAACTGCAAAAACCTAACAAAGTATCAATGATGTGATGGGGAACAGGTGGGAACTATCAGGGGAAGACAATCACCCAGACAGGAGACGCAGGAGGAAGAGACAAGTCATCTAAAACGAGAGGAAAGACAGATTTCAAAGTAAAACAGGAAATAAACAGCTGACAAATCATAACCTGGATATGACACATCACCCACTATACTACTATGCAGACAAAACTTTGCAATGTACACATATGTATTACTTATATACATATACTAGTGGAATGCCTATTCATACTCTCTGTATTATATGTATATAATTTATGTGTTTTCTGTAATTTCTGTATATAATTTATTTCGATTGTCTACACAACCTGCACTGTGGTGTTTTAGGCTGTTTTTACACTAGATGTCAATTGCATTTCATTGGTTCAGTACTTGTACTTTGCTAAATAACAATATGGTGAATTTAGTCTAATCTAATTTGACATATACTTATGTGATTAAACTGAATTTATAACAGTAAATTTCGTAGTTTTAAGATTGGTTAGTTGTTTCTTTTTTTAAAATTTGTGTTTATATCATAGCAGGGTCAGTATGTGTAACTTAATAGTTTTATAGATGGAAATACACAGTTTTATCAATTAAAACACAGCATGTACAGGTCAGTGAGTGGTGCAGTGGGTAGAGCAGCCGCCTCATGTAGAAACTCCAGTTCTCACTGTAGACAGCCCTGGTTCACATCCTGCATGGGGATATGAAGTTGAAGCTATAAGCTGCGTTTGATGACATGATTGTATTCTGTTATTTAACAGTATTCCATCACCATTTATTAAACATTTCTTTTTTTAGTGTAGTCAGGGACAAATTAAAGCACATTTTGACTTTAATGCTATTTGCAAATGATTGTCTGGCACAATCACTACAAAATACTAATGGCAGCTTGGATCAAAACAACAGGACAAACAACATTAAATACTGTATATTTATTCAAAAGGGTCTCGTCCCTTTTCCCTAAGTCTACATGTATGTACTTTCTGTAATCTCCTTACATCTGTAGTAACAAAGACACATGAGCAGACAGGCATTTCTTCTTCTTCTTCTTTCTGCACGGAGGCTGATTCAGAGCCTTATCTATCAACACACCTTCCTATTTCCCCGTTCTCTTCTCCCCATCTGTTGCTCAGACTCCAAGAGAAACACGTCTTCTCCCACATGGTGCAACAGGAAACATCTGCACTGGCCTGAGCCGCAGCCGTACAGGATACACAGGAGAAGGTGCTGTGTGTGTTGCACCAATGTGAAGGTGTGAACAAATGACTGGGAGCTCTTGTAACAAAGACAACATACGTACTGACATGTTTCTGATACACTGCAACGAGCTGTAAATACGTCAGTGACATATTATCACTCTATAAAGTCATTATGGGAAAACACTTCATTCAGCAGCCACTGAGCAAAGCTATCGTTTATTCTGAGTTATGTTTCTGTCCACACGGATGATACAAGCTACAAATATCTGTGTCTTTAGCTGCTAAACGCTCATATCCACCAGTCAGTCACTATCACTGTTCGCTGAGTCAGGAAGTGTGAGTTTATCAGAAAACAGCTCATGAGAATCAAAACAATGGCCTGAGAGAAACTGCAGAGTCAAGTGATTATTCTGTGGATAACTGTGGTTAACACAAGCTATTTCACATCACACGCTGGTTTTATTCACTGTGAATTAAGCATGAACACAGCTGTAAAGACCTAGAAAGTACATTTAATTAGCGCTGCAGCTAACGCCTCTTTGGATCGTTTGATAGATGTTGGTTGTTTGGTTCATTAAATGGTCTAAAATGTCACCAAGTATTTTAATAGTAAATTAATTGATTCAGGCAACACAGTGGAGCAGGG
Source organism: Lepturacanthus savala (assembly GCA_030544235.1). NCBI lineage: Eukaryota > Metazoa > Chordata > Actinopteri > Scombriformes > Trichiuridae > Lepturacanthus > Lepturacanthus savala. The sequence continues at coordinate 20,457,087 of CM060477.1, forward strand.
GTTAGCGCTGTTGCCTCACAGCAAGAAGGTCACAGGTTCAAGACCTCCTGGGTCTGGGACCTTTCTGTGTGGAGTTTCATGCCCTGGGATTGGCTCCAGCAGACCATGTGACCCTAATGAGGAATAAGCGAGTATAGAAGATGAGATTAATTGACTTTTTTCTTCCTTTTGAAGAAGAAAATGTCCAGATTCTCTGGTTCCAGCTTCTCTTCTCTTTATTTCCTGGTTTCTTTAGTCTCTATAATAATAAACTGATGATATTTGGGTTGTGGACTGTTGATCTGGACATAAAAAGAAAAAGGTTGAAATTTCAGCTTTGGAAAACAAAATCTAAATCAAAAGGTTGAAACCATTTTTACTTTGATACTAACTTTACTTTCTCATAGTTATTTTTATTGTGTGTAATATCATGTGAGGGGAGGAAATAGTCTGTTTGCTTCTTCCTGTTCCTTCTTGAACACATTAAGTCCGTTTATTTCTCCTCCTGCTTTTACTGACATGTTATTTCTATGTCTACTATCGTTCGACAAAGTAAAGAAACTAAACTAATCACAACACTGCAGTAAAAACACGTCGCTTTTATCACCTTCTGCCAATTCTGTTGTTTCAGTGTTTTCAACTGGCCCAGTTTCCACAAGTTTTATCATGTTATATAATGCAACCAGTTGTTCTTTCTTTCTATTATTAGACAGCTGAGTCCTATTTCCACTTCGGTATATGTTCTCTGGTTTTTATATATACTTTTCCTCCATGTCTGACTCAATCTCTAAATCTAAAAATCTAAAGCTTTAAGACAACTGATAAAACCGGTTCATTCTCCATTCACCTCTCAGCCCATTTGTCATTTTCTTGTTTCCATCTTACCCCAAAGTGTTTGTTAGGTTGCAGCTGTGTCATTAAGTTGTAGTCGTATATTGTTGCCAGGTTAAAGTCAGAAATATAGAGGTTTTTACTGTTGCTCTTAATTCTGAACTTAAGTTATAGTCAGGAAGTTCCATAGAGGAGATTGTTTTTTCTGCTGCTCTTGGCTTCGATAGTGAGTTGGAAACTACTTTCACATCTGCCTTCCTTCCTTTTTTCTTTCCTTTATCCCATTATTTTCTTTCTACATGTATTCAACCTTTCTACATCCTTCTAATCTAAAGTGTTCCGCAGCGTGTTCTCTGTTTCCACGTTGGTGGAACGTTATTCTCCGTCTGTCTGAGAGGAAAAAGGTCAGCAGGACGATGACTTTACAGCACGCGGCCTAACAAACGGATCCGATAGCTTCCACGCAGGTGAACAGGCGATAAACAGCAGCGGTGGAGTGAAAGTGGAACATGTTTGTTTTGTCTCACTGCGCTGACCATCTGCAATCTACCGAGACTTATTAAGGTTCCGCTGCTGCCGACGCTGATGCGAAGCAACAAGAGCGGGCTGGAAACCAGGGGAGGAGGTGACAAACCCACAGAGAGGAGTTTCACAGATGTTCAGGGAGAGAAAAGCATCTGGTGAAGACATCACCAGCCGCGGTTACAAGTACAGAATTCCTTTCTAAACGTGGTTTCTTAAAACAGCTGTAAGGTTTTGGCCGGACGCGTTTTGGTGTTAGAACTGGGCCGGAATAATCTGGGAAACATTCGGATTATGGAAAAAAGCTGTTTGCTGGAGCATAAAAAACACTTTATGGACTTTTTTGGTTTCAAACAGTGGTGGACGATGTAAAAGGAGAAAAGAGGTCGTCAAAAAAAAGTCAAGACCTCCTTGGTCCTGGGTCTGGGACCTTTCTGTGTGGAGTTTGCATGTTCTCCCCGTGTCTGTGTGGGTTTTCACCAGGTTCTCCAGCTTCCTCCCACAGTCCAAAAACATGCTGAGGTTAATTGGAGACTCTAAATTGCCTGTAGATGTGAGTGTGTGAGTGAATGGTGTGTGTGCTCTATGATTGGCTGGCGACCATCTAGGGTGTATCCCTACCTCTCACCGTAATGCAATTGGCTCCAGCAGACCATGTGACCCCATGTGAAATCTTGTTAGGGATGAAAAATTCCCAATAAAACACAGTAAAGTGTAAAATATTGGACATTTAAATGGTAGAAAAATAATCAGTTAACTACCCAACGACCCAAAAAACACAGATATCAATGTTCATGAATCCAGTAATAGTAACAACTTAGACTTCCAGCTTTTCTGCAGTAATGGACTTAAATAAAGTGTAAAGTTGATCCAACAAGTTTCTCTGGTTAATTAACCCCCGTCTGTATATCAGCATGGATGAAGCCTGATGTCTGGGTCTTTTCTAGGACTAGAGCTCTAGAGCTCAGCAGAACCCCATGATCTAGACCTAGTTAGTCAGGAGTTCATCCTACAGCAACAGCATCCACATCACACCTCTGGGCTGTCACATCAGCATCTGACACATTCAACTAGGACAATTTAGAGAAGAACTGAACAAATCAAGATGTTCTACAACTTTAGACCGATGGTGTAGACTAGTGATATGACTTAGACAAAACTCAACATTAACAAAACACAGCTAAGCAAGACCATTGACCATTGTTAACATTTAGATTTAGGCTACACTTGACTGTGTTTAGGTTTGTGAGAAGGTTAAGGCTGATGTTAATGTCCCAACACTAGCATCAGCATGCTAACAGCATACTAGCATACATCAGCCTACTAACCTCTCTTTAATGTGACACCTTAAAACACAAAGTGACTTTTCAACCTACACACACACACACACACACACATACAGACACATGTATGGTCAGTAGGCCACTTTGTCTAGGGCTACTTTGACGAGGGCTGCATCCGAAACCTTCGTATGAACTCCTTACTAACCAGTAGCTACTACTCCAACGTATTAGCAGTTGTAGCTTCTATGAAGGAAGTTAGCCAGTAACATGTGAGATTTCTACTTGTACATTTTTACATTTCTCTATTATATTTTTATAATTAAAGGATCTGAATGTTGCCGACTTGTTCTATATAGCTAGAGCGTATTCATATTTAATGACGTAATCCTGGTAGCTGGCCTGAACCGACAAAGGTCGGCTTTGACAGTTTTGCATCTTATTTCCTTAGACGCGTTTTAGATGGAATAAAAAGCAGCACAGAAGTTTAGAAAACTGCACACAGAGTGTGGCTGGGATGATAAAAGAGTGATTTTTTGTGCTCAGTAGTACATAAACCACAGAACATATGCAAACAACAGTCCCACTGCCAGACCGATGGAAAGGCAGTCAGGATTCTTGTGTTTTTTCATCACTCTCTGTCCGACCAGCAGCTCTGGGGAAAGTCCTCATTTGAACCAGGTGCAGCCGTCAGTCCAGCAGCTTTCTGCAGCCTTCTGGCCTCCTGCCCACATGTCATGAAGCTGCAAAAAGACCTTGGTCAGAATAGCATTTCCAAATAGATCTTTCTAGGTTACTCCTTCAGTGCTCACAGCAGGGAAACCATCAGATAAACTACTGTACGTGACCACGGAATCACAAATGTCATATATTTAAAAAAAAACAAAACTAGAAAACATCATTTCACAGACCACCCAGCCTATAACACTCATTAACATTTATGGGGGAAAGTGGGATTACACAGGTCACATCATTCAAAGGCCTTGTTTGGCTGTAAAGGTCATTTTATTGAATGAACCATGGCAACAGTGACAGCGGCAGCAGTTCGCAGTCGTTAAAATTCTGTTTCCTTCACGCGTGTTCACACGCAGGCGGTATGAGGAAAATCGTAGGAAAGTCTCAAGCTGCTGATGGTATGAGAATAATGCAAATAATGGGGTTTGCAGGCCTGGTTTTTCCCCTCAGTCCCTGAAAACTCTGCTGATGTTTTGATGATGGCTGCAGAATCAGAGACGTCTTAAATCAGAGAGCTGCAACGTTCACGATTATTTCTATTTTCAAATACTTGTAGATTATTTTCAGGAATAGTCAATAAAACAGTTGCAAATGGTTATGTCATCCTAGGTCTTTTCTAATTCATTCATCAATTTACTCTTGCAATGTTATTTTCTTCTTTCCCTTTGTATGTATATATATATACAACAAAGACTCCAAGGCTGAAACCACTGGTTTCAGCTTTAACTATGTATTGGATTTTATAAGTGTCTTGGGTCAAAGATCTGAAAGTAAGTAAAGCTCCAGATGTGGAGGTAAGTAAAAAGTATCATGTGAATATCATATATTCTATTGAATATAGTCATATCATGTAAATACTCCAGTAAAGTATATGTACCTCAAATTTAGGACATTTTCATCACTATTTTTAATGAAATGTAGTGTGTGTTTACTTACAGTACCAGTCAAAAGACACATAAATCATGTTCTGACTGGTACTTAGTGTGTGTGTGTGTGTGTGTGTGTGTGTGTGTGTGTGTGTGTGTGTGTGTGTGTGTGTGTGTGTGTGTGTGTGTGTGTGTGTGTGTGTGTGTGTGTGTGTGTCAGCCTCCACCACTCAGCACCATTCCATTAAATCAGCCTTTGTCACCAGTAAACTGTGACAGAAACAAAAGCCCCTATAGAGTAATTTCTATTCTATTTAAACTAATTTCGTCTCGTAATATATATATATATATATATATATATATATATATATATATATATATATGTGTGTGTGTGTGTGTGTGTGTGTGTATACTAATTATTTTCTGTCCTCATTCTATAAGTAATGCAAATAAAGCTCCTGCTATGTGTTCTGATCATGTTTGACCATAATAGAACATGTGACTCTGCTTCTGTTTCATTTACATTTAGTTTACATTTCAGAGATAAGAGTCAGAGGTTTGTTGTGTCGCAGCAGCAGTTTATAAGTTCGAGGCAAACCGGGTTTAATTATACAGCACGTTACATCACAGGGGAATTCAAAGTGCTTTACATACATACATTCATACATTAAGTATGAAAAGAATGGGGATGAAGTGCAAAACATTATTCAAACCGCATTATAAAAAGGCATTAAGGTCATTGAAGAATTAAAACAGAGAAAAATTAAATATTGATAAAATAGAAAAGGAACTTAAGACCTTTTTACTATGAAGAGAATTTATTTTGAAAGTTTGGATGCCAATCTACATATCAGTTTTAAAAGTGTGTTTATAGACCAAGTAAAACCAGAGCTACCATGAATCTTTTACTTAGTACTTGTTTTCTGTGTAGTGTAACAACCTGGGCATGTTACTGGTATATATGGTTATAAATAAAAAGGATTCTGTTTAGTTAGGTGATAGTGCTGGGATATTCTGAGGGACCGTGAACCCGTCTTAGAGTAAGTTTTTTAGACACATTACAATACTTCCGTTACTTTGGCTGCAGGATCGGTGCAGGAAGAAACGGGATAATGGAGCATTGAACAAAATCACTGGGAAGCAATATGAGGAGGAGCCGTGATGTGGAGCTTTACCCTACACTAAAATGCTGTTGGAGTATAGCGCTGTGATACATAAGCCTCTAAATGCCAAGCGCTCTACCCCTACACCACCACAGCACACCATCATGCCATGTGCAAGCTATATCCAAAAGTTGAGGTAAATCCGACAAACAGTCAGAGATATGTAGCCACAGACGCTGCTGGCTTTATACATAGATTCATGGAAGTTGTGTGTGTGTTACAGCTTGAGTTGCTAACAGCTAAACTTCTTGTTTACATAGTTGATTGCTTCTCATTGGACGATGCTACACGTGTTTCTTTGCAATCGATTAACACAATAACAAAGACATTTATTGAGTTTTAATGGTGAATCATTAGCTACTAGTAGTTAACCTAAAGACGTTCCCTATAAACATGGTGGTAGCTGTTGTGAACGACACCTGCGGCCGTGCAGCTGTTGATCCGGCTGACGTCATGCAGCCTCAAACACTCGGCGCTGTGTTTGTGTGTTGGCGTAGCGATACGAGGGAGATACTGTAGGCGCCGGTTAAACCTGTTTGAAATATTCAAACTCAACACAGGTCACACAGAGAGAACGCAGCTCCACCTGTCAGCAGGGAAACATGAGTCAGCAGCAGGAACCGGTTAGTGCACAATCAGCTGGACAATGGAATTAGGAGCATTTGGAATCTGGTGTAAAGTGTTGGTGAAGGTAATTCAATAATTACTGAATTAAAATACAATAAAAATGCCATGTCAATCTGTTCTCTGGATTCTTCTTTGTAAGAAATGTTGACACAGCTGTGATAGTAAAGAAATATATTAACTCAAATGCTGCTTTAGTATTAATAATCTAACAGTGTTATATATTAACATATCTCAGCCAGTTCATTGAACTAAAACCATACTGTAAATGAAAGGAAATAAATGTCTGTATATAACAATTTAAAGTAGTAATCTTAATCTCTAAAGCTCTATAGCTTCTGTGTAATTATTTCACTTCATTCTTATGTTTAATTTATTCTATTCGATGCTATTTGTACTTTTATTGTGGTTGTTGTTTTTTTTTATTTGAATGTTTTAGCTTCATTTTTGGGGAGGTTTCCTTCAATAAGACCTCCTCCCCCATCTGTAATTCTTTCATCTCATAGAACAGACATAATATCCTATTTGTTTTTGAATTATGGTGCAGATGAAAAATACAAATACAACTTTTTTTTCTTGCAAATTCTAATTTTTCCTACTATTTCCAAACAGGATTTACTTTTCATTTTTGGTTTTCCTAAACAAATCATGGTCGTATCTTGATGCAGATTTAAACAAATCCAATCGAATTCTGTTAGATTGTGCAGCTTTAGTGAATGTAGGTTTCAGTCTCTGTGACTCAGTGAGTGCAACTTATTTACGTGTTTTTGTGAAATTCTGGTTTTCTACATGTCAGATATATGGTCCCCTCTGCTCCCACAATGCCTTCTGTTTCACTACAGCAGCA
>CM060477.1:20468933-20538933 GCA_030544235.1 Lepturacanthus savala
AGTATGCTGCTGTACTCCATCACATGCACACATCACACTGCTGTACTCCATCACATGCACACAGTATGCTGCTGTACTCTATCACATGCACACAGTATGCTGCTGTACTCCATCACATGCACACATCACACTGCTGTACTCCATCACATGCACACATCACGCTGCTGTACTCCATCACATGCACATAACACACTGCTGTACTCCATCACATGCACACAGCACACTGCTGTACTCCATCACATGCACATAACACACTGCTGTACTCCATCACATGCACACATCACGCTGCTGTACTCCATCACATGCACACAGCACACTGCTGTACTCCATCACATGCACATAACACACTGCTGTACTCCATCACATGCACACAGTATGCTGCTGTACTCCATCACATGCACACATCACGCTGCTGTACTCCATCACATGCACACAGTATGCTGCTGTACTCCATCACATGCACACAGTATGCTGCTGTACTCCATCACATGCACACAGTATGCTGCTGTACTCCATCACATGCACACAGCACACTGCTGTACTCCATCACATGCACATAACACACTGCTGTACTCCATCACATGCACACAGTATGCTGCTGTACTCCATCACATGCACACATCACGCTGCTGTACTCCATCACATGCACACAGTATGCTGCTGTACTCCATCACATGCACACAGTATGCTGCTGTACTCCATCACATGCACACAGCACGCTGCTGTACTCCATCACATGCACACAGTATGCTGCTGTACTCCATCACATGCACACAGTATGCTGCTGTACTCCATCACATGCACACAGCACGCTGCTGTACTCCATCACATGCACACAGTATGCTGCTGTACTCCATCACATGCACACATCACACTGCTGTACTCCATCACATGCACACAGTATGCTGCTGTACTCCATCACATGCACACAGCACACTGCTGTACTCCATCACATGCACATAACACACTGCTGTACTCCATCACATGCACACAGTATGCTGCTGTACTCCATCACATGCACACATCACGCTGCTGTACTCCATCACATGCACACAGTATGCTGCTGTACTCCATCACATGCACACAGTATGCTGCTGTACTCCATCACATGCACACAGTATGCTGCTGTACTCCATCACATGCACACAGTATGCTGCTGTACTCCATCACATGCACACAGCACGCTGCTGTACTCCATCACATGCACACAGTATGCTGCTGTACTCCATCACATGCACACAGTATGCTGCTGTACTCCATCACATGCACACAGTATGCTGCTGTACTCCATCACATGCACACAGCACGCTGCTGTACTCCATCACATGCACACAGTATGCTGCTGTACTCCATCACATGCACACATCACACTGCTGTACTCCATCACATGCACACAGTATGCTGCTGTACTCCATCACATGCACATAACACACTGCTGTACTCCATCACATGCACACATCACACTGCTGTACTCCATCACATGCACACATCACACTGCTGTACTCCATCACATGCACACATCACACTGCTGTACTCCATCACATGCACACATCACGCTGCTGTACTCCATCACATGCACACAGCACACTGCTGTACTCCATCACATGCACACAGTATGCTGCTGTACTCCATCACATGCACACAGTATGCTGCTGTACTCCATCACATGCACACAGCACACTGCTGTACTCCATCACATGCACATAACACACTGCTGTACTCCATCACATGCACAAAGTATGCTGCTGTACTCCATCACATGCACACAGCACACTGCTGTACTCCATCACATGCACACAGCACACTGCTGTACTCCATCACATGCACACAGCACACTGCTGTACTCCATCACATGCACATAACACACTGCTGTACTCCATCACATGCACATAGCACACTGCTGTACTCCATCACATGCACACAGTATGCTGCTGTACTCCATCACATGCACACAGCACACTGCTGTACTCCATCACATGCACACAGTATGCTGCTGTACTCCATCACATGCACACAGCACACTGCTGTACTCCATCACATGCACACAGCACACTGCTGTACTCCATCACATGCACACAGCACACTGCTGTACTCCATCACATGCACATAGCACACTGCTGTACTCCATCACATGCACATAGCACACTGCTGTACTCCATTACATGCACATAACACACTGCTGTACTCCATCACATGCACACAGCACGCTGCTGTACTCCATCACATGCACAGATGATTTCTAGATCCCTGGAGGCCACACGTTTGAGCCCAATAAGACAGGACTATAGAATTGAACGGTTTTTAAATTCCACATCTTAACTTCCCATGGAAGTGTCTGGAAATATTCCACCCCTTCACATCCCTATGCACAAAGACATATTTTGACTTTTGTTAAGACCAGAAACCTCACAAGAATCAGCATCAGCACTTTCATAACATTTTCAAATAAAATGGCTGATAATATGACAATAACGGACCAAAACCAGGGTAACAAATAGGGATCAGAGGCTAATGTTGAATTAGTTTTCTAGGTTCTGTGATCTTTTATGAGTAGAGCTCCATGAAGAACACCCCAGAACATCTTTCTTCTGTTCCACCACCATTACCTCCTTGCTGGGCTCCTCAATGCCTGTCCCATCAGTGACGAGTTTGAAGTTACTTTATTTGTTGATTTGGCTGATTTTTGAGGTTCTTGACAACATGTAGAGACCAGGAACAGCAAAAAAAGTTCTGCAAACCCACATTAATGCAGGAGATGACATTTTTCTGTCTTCTGAGCCAAAGAGGCAGCAGCTGAACATGACTCAACCCAAATGCATCAAAGTTGTTAACCTGTCTGTAAAGAAGTGGCCACCACCATAAGGAAGAACAGCGGACCCCTGCAGAAGGTGATCATTAACTGAGGCCGTGTTACAGGCCAGAATGTAAGTGATGCTTAAATATTCATTATTTATGAAGTGAGAATTCCATCATAGTCTCTACACTCTGTGATGGTATTATCACTTCATAATTAATGAAAACTTAGGCTATAATTCCATCATAGCTTCTAGACTCCTTCTTATCATGGTGGAGGGGTTTATGTGCCCAAATGATCCTACTGTAGGAACCCTGTCAGGGTCTCCCATGGAGAACAGGTCCTTGGTGTGATGTCCTCTTGAGGAAGTGGCAGTCGTGTCTGGGGTTAGAGAATCTGGACATCTCCACTTAGACCCCTGCTTCTGCAACCTGGCCCCATATAAGCAGCAGAAGATGAAGATGGAGCTTCTACACTGTTGTTGTAGCCATTGTGTTCACCACTGAATGAGAAATGTCTTTAAAGTCATATAAACATAATGATTATAAATACAGGGGTTTGTCCAAGTGGTGTTGGTGTCCAAGATGGATGGAGGTGGAACCAGTCGGACCTGGGTGAACATATCACATATCACATCAGTGGTGTATATAGACATCCTATACATAGACATAGTATTAGATACTTGGACACGAGAAATACAGCCGCCATCTTGGAATGGTGACTCAGCCCATAGATGTCTATGATCCCTACAGTCAGAGCAGCAGTCTCTTATATCGTTAGGGGGAATTTACGACCACCATTCTGACCTATTACCATTGGTTGTGTCCGTGTTTCACTAGATAAGGCTGCACCACACTGCTAAGCTCTCCTGTCTTGACATTCAGATTCAGGAGATAGCAGCAGGAAGAAGCAATGGAAAGCAGCCCTCTGTCAGGGGTTTTAATTCCACACATGGACATGGAGGACCCCTCCCTGCCTGTACCTACCTGTAACAACAGGAGGGGGCAGGACCCTGTCTGGTTATTATCAATATAAAACGTCAGATAACATTACTTGTTAGAAATCATCTATTTTTTTAATTATATATAGGCCACCACATGCATTTGATATGATTTGTAGCCTTTGTTCTACCTTGATATTGGCGTGTCAGTCCTCTGTAAATCAACTTTGGGATTACTTGATTTCACAGTGAAGCCATTAAAATGACATTATGTCATTTATTTATTTATACTCATGAAAATCAATGGTTTGGTAAGGTATTGTTAATAAAATGCAATGATAGTCCATTGCTCCTCTCAAAGCAGATTACACATTGACTATTGAGTGGAGCGTATCACCACTCCAAGATGGCGGCCTCTCATCTCATCAGTGTCTATGGGCAGGTACAGTCAATGTTATGTCTATTAATATAGGATGTACTGTAATCTATATGGATATCTATCAGTCAGATGAACCAAACATATTTTCTGTTCAAAGGAACCAGATCACCATCCGTCCAATCAGTGGCTCCAGCGGCTGCTGTAAGTGAGAATCAGTGCAGCTGAGTTGGTTAATGTTTAACCACCATGCAGACACGGGGTCATCGTTGTGTTAGTCATTGCGAATTATTACAGTAATGTACAACAATCTGTCAAAGTTTAACAGAGTGAACTTTGCTTGGTGTCAAACAACTGACTGAGACTTCAGAGCTTTAGGTCAGAGCTTCAAATTTAGCTTTTTTTTTTATTGGATGACGGCGTACGGCGATAAGTAACAGGATCGTTTCATCAGCGTGAGGAAAAGATTAAATGTAAGGTGGAGACTGATGCTGCTTCCTTTTCTCATTCACAGGAGCAGGTTTTTCTGTTTTCTTGGTGTTTCTTTCACTTCACAGCTAACGAGAACAAACTCAAGACAGAAGTGCAGAGGAGTGAGGAAATCTTTATGTTTATTAAAGTCTTCACCTCATTGGAGGAAAATATTATTTCTGGGGTCTAATCATAAAAAAGACAAATATTACATAACAATGTAATGTATTGTTAAAATACTGAATATATAAGAAAAAATAAATCCTCTATAGTATAATGTCCATACACAAATGATGGTGATGTTGCTGACCATGTTATATTATATTATGTAGCACTAGATGTTTTATAATGTCTTAATGTTTGACCCAAGGAATTTACACCAGAATAAGGATGTAATAGTAATAACAATATGATGATTCCACATTTTAATAATATAGGGTTTCACTCATTTGGTTCCTACTGCAAAAACAAGGAGGTAAAAAAAATGAATAAAATGACAACTAATTAATTATAATAATTAACTAATTATAACTATAACTGATTATAATCCTCTGTTGTATTTCTGATTAACTCCATATTGGATTATCTTCATTATTTCTTGTTTAGAGCAACACACAATACATTTATTAAAAATCTGATTTGTGTGCTGCACCTCTGATTGGTTGATTGATTTAATTTTATTAAATTTTATTAAAAGCTTCTAATTAATATTAGAAGACTAAGTTTAGCAGCTTCTAATAAGAGTCTACGTGTTTATTAGAATAATGATCTGTTACATTTAGTGTTTCTTCTTTTCTGCACAGACTAGAAGGAGATTCAGGAAGAAGAATACTGTCTGATCCCTGTTTAAACGTATTTGTTATAAAACTATTTGGATTTAAAAACTGTGGAAACTGTTTTCAATCCAGAAGGATCAGTTTTGGGTCGGAGTCTTTTAAAAACTCATATAAGCGCGGCTGCAGTCTGGTTCACACACAGGTCTGAGATTCCAGGAGGGATTTGTGTCCAGAGAGCCGGGGGATTGGCTGAGGAACCGGGTTTGTTCCCAGGACTCTGCAGCCGTCAGACAGGTAGGGTCTGGGATTAGAGAGGCTGACCCCAGACAGCATCAAAAGAATCAGAACCACTCCTAATCTGCTCCCTGTTTGACAAGGTTGACGCTGGGTGTTACAGTAATAACCTGTCGCCTCTTTGTTTTCCATCCAGCAGCTACTACACACTGTTTAGTATATTAGTGATTCTCCACCTGCACAAAGTTTATTAACGCTGATCTGTTTTTATTCATGTTCCTTAATCTGATTTATTCTTTAACAATTACATCTAGTCATTGAGTTCTTATTTATTGAAGACATATTTGTGTTTGTTGTGAAAAGTATTTAAACAAAACTGGAAATATTTATACATTTTAAATCATCATGATAATTTATTTTTTTAATAAACTATGACTATAAATGTTAATTCATACATTAACATAATGAATGAACATATAATTAAATAGCTATATATATATATATATATATATATATATATATATATATATATAATCAATCATTAGTTTGTTAACAAAAACATAAAGTCAAATAATTCCAGTACGTTTTATTGGCATAATTAAATTTTGATGAATATCAGGATAATATTGTGAATCACAATCATTTATTCCAGACTAATCATGACATGAACATTTCATATCAATCTAAGGTCTCAGGACCTAATTCATGTTAAATCCTATCACAGCTTTTCTTATTTTGTGTGCAACAGTGTCCTCTAGTGACAAAAACACTCCTGCCCCCCCACCACTCACACACACACACACTCACACACACACACTTGCAAAGTGGTGTATTATTAAAGTGCCTTAAACCAGTCTGCTCACAGAGTTTTAAGCTCATATGTGCAGCAGAGCAGACAGCTACATACCTGTCTGTCTGCTGCTCTAATACCTGTAATTCTTTACCTCAGGGCTCAGCTATGTGTGTGTGTGTGTGTGTGTGTGTGTGTGTGTGTGTGTGTGTGTGTGTGTGTGTGTGTGTGTGTGTGTGTAGGTTATTTTTTACTCGCCATATATTTATCCAGCCAATAAGACTTCAGGGAGAATAAAGCAGGTAAAGTCAAATCAAACCCAGATGTCTGCTCCATGACTCAAACTGTCAACAACAATGAAACTGATTATTCTGTCAAACTGTAAAAAATCGAAGTGATTTACTAAGTAATTAGACTGAGTAAACTCTTTGTGGTGTTTTAATGCTGCTATGTGCTAAATTATGTGAAAATATCTTTACAATTAGTCCAATAGTGCATATAATTATCTTAATACATATAATTCCAATTGCAGATCATTTCAAGTTTCAAGATTTTGGTTTATTTAGTCTCGTTTTCTTAAAATAATGACTTTTTATCTTAATGTCTTTTGTTGAATATTTACAGCATGAACAAGAATAATCACACAGAGATCAGGACTGTTTCAAGTGTTTTTTACTCTCAAGGAGACAGGCAGAAGAACTATAAATTAAAGATTCTCTGGCCTCGTCTAATAATTTAAGGCTCACACACAACTTTATACTGCAGCATATCTCAATCCAGGCTTATCTCCATCTCCATGACAACCAAGATGTGGGAGGCACGTTGGAGACTCCACATTCCTCAGGTCTGATTCTATGAGAAACCTGAAATAAGTCAAATTATCTGCCAAAGGAATAAGATAATTCCACATAATTCTACTCAATATTGGACTAATTGAACTAAATACAAGACATTTCCTCCTGAAAAGATGACACTTTGTGCAGCGTGTGGTCCACATATTGTATATTAAGAACATGTCAATGAGCTTCACACTGCAGAAGTTAAAGCTTTATAAGTGAAAATGTCAATTAGTCCAATGTTAAGATGAATTATCTCATTTCATTGGCAGATCATTTAACCAGAAACAAACATAAAAATATTAAATTGAATAACATCAAGGGCGACACGGTGGTGCAGGGGTTAGCGCTGCTGCCTCACAGCAAGAAGGTCACAGGTTCAAGACCTCCTTGGTCCTGGGTCTGGGACCTTTCTGTGTGGAGTTTGCATGTTCTCCCTGTGTCTGCGTGGGTTTTCTCCAGGTTCTCCAGCTTCCTCCCACAGTCCAAAAACATGCTGAGGTTAATTGGAGACTCTAAATTGCCCGTAGGTGTGAGTGTGTGAGTGAATGGTGTGTGTGCCCCATGATTGGCTGGCGACCATCTGGGGTGTATCCCTGCCTCTCGCCGTAACGCTCTGGGATTGGCTCCAGCAGACCATGTGACCCTAATGAGGAATAAGCAGGTATAGAAGATGACTGACTGACTGAATAAAATCAAGAAAAAAGCTAAATGATTTGCTAATTATATATTATATGCTATATATATATATATATATATAAGTTCATTCTCTTGCCGTGCACTTGGTGCCACATGATTCATTTGTCAAAGTTAAGATGCTGTGATATGTAACACGATCTCACAACTACTCTACACAGAATAGTGTGACCTGCTTCATTCAAATATCAAATATAGCTGCAGTAAAACGTTCAGATTCTTTAAAACCATGACAGGTGTTGCAGGTTCAAGATGTTAAAACGAGCTACAGTAATCACTCAGATACCAGAAATGATGGGAATTATAGAAAAAAAATTAAATCTTAGGTGAAAATATCAGTATTACATAGTATCATCTTTGAATATATTATTCCATTGTTGTAAAAAAATTGATTTTTTTTACAACCTATTTTAGGTTTTTTATTTATTTTATTTATTTTATTTATTTTATTTATTTTATTTATTTTATTTATTTTATTATTTTGGTCAATTTAATCTTGTTTCTATAGATAAGATAATAGATTTTTCTTGTTAATTACCTGCAAAAAAATATCATGGGAAAATATCTTGATTCTGGGATGATTAGTCCAATACTCAGTAGAATTATCTCATTTCATTGGTATAGAATTTACTTATTTACTTTTTTTAAGAAATCCAATAAAAAAGTTCAAAATATGAGCTAAAAAGACCACATTAACATAACACATCTATTTATTCTTATTTTAGACTAAACTGACCAAAATCAAGGAATAAGCAACACGATCTGACAATGGAATGAGATATTAGGCTGATTATACCAAAAACATTTTCAAATGTGAAGATTTGATGTTTTGCAGTGTGTTGGCTTTTTATCTCATATTTGAAGTGTGACTTCCGTTGTGGTTCAGCTCCCTCTATATGTGAATAAATAAACTCGACCTGTTTGGAAGCTGCTTCATCAGAAAGGAGGAGGAGTCACGTTACCACAGAAACAAATAAGGAAGGAAAGTTGGAGCATGTGGGAGATGGAGCGAAAGAAAGAATGAGGGAGTGTGATGCAAGACAGATGGTAAAAAATGAAATGAAGACAATCTTTGTCTTGTATTAACCTTTATATAAGACAGACATAGCTAAATCCTCTGTGTGTGTGTGTGTGTGTGTGTGTGTGTGTGTGTGTGTGTGTGTGTGTGTGTGTGTGTGTGTGTGTGTGTGTGTGTGTGTGGGCAGATTTTTGGTACTGAGAGCATTTGTTAAATAACATCAACAGGATATTTGCAGTATGACGCAGGGATAGTTTTGACATTTAAAAAGGAGAATTCTACACGTCAGACATGATTTATCTTCCAGGTTAAAGGTCGTTCGTCTCTTAAACCTGTTTCAAAATGTTCAGTTCTTTTACAAAAGCAGTTTAAGACTCATTTATTTCATCAGGCTCTACTTTCTGGGTTTTTATGGTTTATCTATATTAATGTTTTAACGTTTCATAATTATGTTTCATATAATTTACTCTCTTATTTATTTTATTGTGAAACACTTTGTGAACTTTAAGTCTTACTGGATTTTGTCTGTAGCAGTGATGTTACTATTTGTGTCTGTCTGTGATTCCTCATGTCAATAAAGATGTTACAAACAACTGTAGAGCTACAACTAATGACTATGTATATAATATAATAATCTTCAGATTATTGAAGCAATTCATTGTTTAGTTCATTAAAGGATGCAAAAAATGCTAATCACTGTTTCCTGAAGCTGAAGATTTGACCTAAAATGTTGTTTTTAGTCCAGACCAACAGTCACAACCCAAAGATCATCAGTTTATTATTATAGAGACTAAAGAAACCAGGAAATAATCAGATTTATGAAGCTAAAACCAGAGAATTTGGACATATTCTTCTTAGAAATGACTCAAATCTATTAATTGATTATCATATATGAATATATGGAGAACACGTCCTTGTTCGTAAATCTCATGTGACTAAACCAACAAATCAAAAGCTACAGGATGAGTTCGACTAGTGACATGTGAGGAAAATAAAAAGAGGCAGATTGAACAGATTATTGATAAATATTTAATACTCATAAACACCAACAATTGTGTAGATGTTCATATCTTATCTTCTATACCCACGTATTCCTCCTTAGGGTCACATGGTCTGCTGGAGCCAATCCCAGCATATTACAGTGACACACAGAAAGGTCCCAGACCCAGGACCAAGGAGGTCTTGAACCTGTGACCTTCTTGCTGTGAGGCAACAGCACTAACCCCTGTACCACCGTGTCACCTGTATATATACTATAGTTGAATTAATGTGTTAAATACAAACCAGCTATGTGATCATTTTAAATCTGATGTGGTGACTGAACAGTGGTGGATGAAGTACTTGGATACTTGGAGTAAAAGTGTAAAAATAGTACATAAGTGTTATCAGCAAAATGTACTTAAAGCATCAAAAATCAAATCTGAAGTGTAGTGAAGTGAAGTATAAATTATCTTATTTGAGTACTTGAGTAATCCAATTGTTAAGACTAATATAACCTATTTTCATAGCAGATAACTACTGTTAGATTTGTGTGTTGTGTTTTTAAGTCAACTTTTCTTGGTTGGTGGTTTTAAACTTTATTTATGGACTCTGTCTCCCTTTAGTGGCCAAATACACAAATGAGGTGAGAGTTGATGTATAATGTCAAAAAGAGAACATGTGAATAATTGATGTAATGTATACCATCAGGCAGATAAAGAAGGACCAATGAGTTATAATGCTGTCAAAATGACAAAAAAGGGGAACATGTAAAAAATAATGTCAATAATATTAATGGAGAATGTCATTAATGCCATTAAAGTACAAAAGAGCACTAATAGTTGACTAATGTGACTAATTGTCACAGTTATAATGCTGCTCAAACTCTGAAGATGAGAAGTGAAATATGTTTGAGTTGATATATGATCATCAACTTGTGTTTTAGCAGCTTTATAAATAAAAACGTCCTCACATACTGCAGCATTTTGCCCTTCTAATGAACCCTTACATAGGCTTTTTAGCTGTAAACTGATTCTGTTGCAAGCTTCTATATTTGTCTATATGTCTCTGTCTATGATGAAATTAAATGTGATTTAAAGGGGGTGAGAGCTTCCTGCAGGTAAAAATCTATATTGTGTGTAATCAAACCGTTTCATTTGTGTCATATCAGAGGATGAGAAGCTGTGGTTCAGACAATCAGCTGAGTGTTTTATCAGCAGGGTGGAGACGTCTATAAAATACATGTCATCACATATACAAACCTTATCTCAGAATACACACACACACACACACACACACACACACACACTCTCTCTCTCTCTCTCTCTCTCTTTCTCTCTCTCTTTGGCCTTTGCTGCCACCTATAACCAGGTCAGTGTATGATTCAATATAAACCCTGATCTTTATTATATAAACACAGAGGAACTATTTAACAGCATTTTTGACACATAGAATAGTTTTATTAGGTCTCAGATATCAGGGGCAAGTGAAATAAACATTCTATACACACACAAAACTGTTCACACATTTGGAAAGAAAACTAGTTATTAGAAATCATCTTCTGTTGCCTCAAAGCAGCTCGTCTCGTCTCGTCTCGTCTTCTTCCGCTTATCCGTAATCGGGTCGCGGGGGCAGCAGCTTCAGCAGGGAAGCCCAGACTTCCCTCTCCCCGGCTACTTCCTCCAGCTCTTCCGGGGGGACCCCAAGGCGTTCCCAGACCACCCGAGAGACATAGTCTCTCCAGCGTGTCCTGGGTCTTCCCCGGGGCCGCCGCCCGGAGGGACGTGCCCGGAACACCTCACCAGGGAGGCGTCCAGGAGGCTCCTCACTAGATGCCCGAGCCACCTCAACTGGCTCCTCTCGATGTGGAGGAGCAGCGGTTCTACTCTGAGCTCCTCGCGGATGACCGAGCTTCTCACCCTATCTCTAAGGGAGAGCCCAGCCACCCGGCGAAGGAAACCCATTTCGGCCGCTTGTATTCGCGATCTCGTTCTTTCGGTCACTACCCAAAGCTCGTGACCATAGGTGAGGGTAGGAACGTAGATTGACTGGTAAATCAGGAGCTTCGCCTTTCGGCTCAGCTCCTTCTTCACCATGACGGACCGATGCAGGGCCCGCATCACTGCAGACGCCACACCGATCCGCCGGTCAATCTCCCGCTCCATCCTCCCCCCACTCGTGAACAAGACCCCGAGATACTTGAACTCCTCCACTTGAGGCAGGATCTCATCCCCGACCTGGAGTCGACACTCCACCCTTTTCCGGTCCAGAACCATGGCCTCGGATTTGGAGGTGCTGATTTTCATCCCAGCCGCTTCACACTCGGCTGTGAACTGCTCCAGTGAGAGCTGAAGGTCACGGCTCGATGAAGCCAACAGGACCAGATCGTCCGCAAATAGCAACGACCCAATCCTGAGGCCACCAAACCGCAGCCCCTCGACGCCCTGGCTGCGCCTAGAAATTCTGTCCATAAAAGTTATGAACAGAATCGGTGACAAAGGGCAGCCCTGACGGAGTCCAACCCCCACTGGAAACAAGTTTGTCTTATTACCGGCAATGCGGACCAAGCTCTGGCACAGAGAGTACAGGGACCGGACAGCCCGTGTCAACGGGTCCGGGACCCCATACTCACCCCCCACAGGACTGCCCGAGGGACACGGTCGAACGCCTTCTCCAGATCCACAAAACACATGTAGACTGGTTGGGCGAACTCCCACGCACCCTCAAGCACCCTGCTAAGGGTATAGAGCTGGTCCACAGTTCCACGACCAGGACGAAAACCACACTGCTCCTCCTGAATCCGAGGTTCGACTATCTTACGGACCCTCCTCTCCAGTACCCCCGAATAGACTTTCCCAGGGAGGCTGAGGAGTGTGATCCCTCTATAGTTGGAACACACCCTCTGGTCCCCCCTTTTATAAAGGGGAACCACCACCCCGGTCTGCCAGTCCAGAGGCACTGCCCCCGATGTCCACACGATGTTGCAGAGACGTGTCAACCAAGACAGCCCTACAACATCCAGAGCCTTGAGGAACTCAGGGCGAATCTCATCCACCCCCGGGGCCTTGCCGCCGAGGAGCTTTTTGACTACCTTGGCGATCTCAGCCCCAGAGATAGGCGAGTCCACCACTGATCCCCCAGACTCTGCTTCTTCGACAGAAGACGTGCTGGTGGGATTGAGGAGGTCTTCGAAGTATTCCCCCCACCGATCCAGGACGTCCCGAGTCGAGGTCAGCAGCACCCCGTCTCCACTGAACACAGTGTCAACGGTGCGCCGCTTTCCCCTCCTGAGATGCCGAATGGTGGTCCAGAACTTCCTCGAAGCCGTTCGAAAGTCTTTCTCCATGGCCTCACCGAACTCCTCCCACGCCCGAGTTTTTGCCTCGGCAACCACCGAGGCTGCGATCCGCTTAGCACGCCGATACCCGTCAGCTGCTTCCGGAGACCCACAGGCCAAGAAGGTTCTGTAGGACTCCTTCTTCAGCTTGACGGCATCCCTTACCGCCGGTGTCCACCAGCGGGTTCGGGGATTGCCGCCACGACAGGCACCGACGACCTTACGGCCACAGCTCCGATCAGCCGCCTCAACAATAGAGGCGCGGAACAAGGTCCACTCTGACTCAATGTCCCCCGCCTCCCCCGGGACGTGGGTGAAGCTCTCCCGGAGGTGCGAGTTGAAGTTCCTTCTGACAGGAGATTCGTCCAGACGTTCCCAGCAAACCCTCACAGAACGTTTGGGTCTGCCAGGTCTGACCGGCCTCTTCCCCCACCATCGGAGCCAACTCACTACCAGGTGGTGATCAGTTGACAGCTCCGCCCCTCTCTTCACCCGAGTGTCCAGGACATGAGGCCGCAAGTCCGACGACACGACAACAAAGTCGATCATCGAACTGCGGCCAAGGGTGTCCTGGTGCCAAGTGCACATGTGGACACCCCTATGCCTGAACATGGTGTTCGTTATGGACAATCCATGACGAGCACAGAAGTCCAACAACGAAACACCATTCGGGTTCAGATCAGGGGGGCCGTTCCTCCCAATCACGCCTCTCCAGGTCACACTGTCATTGCCCACGTGAGCATTTAAGTCCCCCAGGAGGACGAGGGAGTCCCCAGAAGGGGCGCCCTCCAGCACCCTATCCAATGACTCCAAGAAGGGTGGGTACTCTGAACTGTCATTCGGCGCATAGGCACAAACGACAGTCAGGACCCGTCCCCCACCCCGAAGGCGGAGGGAGGCTACCCTCTCGTCCACCGGGGTGAACCCCAATGTAAAGGCACCGAGCCGGGGGGAAACAAGCATTCCCACCCCAGCTCTGCGCCTCTCACCGGGGGCAACTCCAGAGTGGTAGAGAATCCAACCCCTCTCGAGGAAACTGGTTCCGGAGCCCACACTGTGCGTCGAGGCGAGCCCGACTATATCTAGTCGGTACCTCTCAACCTCGCGCACCAGCTCAGGCTCCTTCCCCGCCAGAGAGGTGACGTTCCACGTCCCCAGAGCCAGTTTCTGCAGCCGGGGTTGGACCGCCAGGGTCCCCGCCTCCGACTGCCGCCCAACTCTCTCCGCATCGTCCCCCTGTGCCCCCCCCACGGGTGGTGAGTCCATGGGGAGGGGGGCCCACGTCGCCGCTTCAGGCTAAGCCCGGCCACCAGGCGCTCGCACCCGAGCCCCTCCCCCAGGCCTGGCTCCAGAGGGGGACCCCGGTAACCCACACCCGGGCAGGGTTAACGCTGGCCCAATGTTCTTTCTCATCATCAGAGGGTTTTGAGCCGCTCTTCGTCTGGTCCCTCCCCCAGGACCTGATTGCCATGGGTGACCCTACCAGGGGCATAAGCCCCCGACAACATAGCTCCTGGGATCATTGGAACACGCAAACCCCTCCACCACGATAAGGTGGCAGCTCCAGGAGGAGGCCTCAAAGCAGCTGCTGTCTGAAATGAGACAGAGGACCACATCACATTTTACTTCTACTATTATTATAAATATTATTTAATCATATTCATTCAAACTTCATTTATTCATTTTTTTATTTATTCATCATTTTGTATTTATTCGTTTATTTTTTCCTTCGCATTTTTTAGTCAACCTTTTTTATTTATTCATTTTTTAATATAGTCAAATAAAAACGTGTGTGTGTGTGTGTGTGTGTGTGTGCACATCTCTCGCTTTACTGCGGTTTATAGAACCAGACTACAGCCGGAGCTGGCCCGTCACAATATGGCCGCCGTTGAGGGACGTCAGCACGCAGTCTGATCCACTTCCGTCGTTATGTATAGCGTCATTACGTCTCATACGCGCGGGAGTTTTGTTTTTCGAACTTCCGGGAGAGACAAGAAGTCCGCAGGTAGGCTGAAACCGTAGAAGAAAACCGTATTCACCTTCTGAAAACAAAGACATACGCAGAAACGTGTAGGGAACTTGTCAGCTCACTGTCTTCTTTAGAGCAACGTTGTCAACTGACGTGAAAACAGCGCTAACGCTAATAAATAAGCTAACGGTGAGCGGCTGGTTCAGAGCAGCTATTCCAGTAGCTTCAAGTCCTACTTCAGGTGTTGTATTTGTAGCTTAACAGCGCCCACAGTCTCATATGAGTTTAATATACTAAAAGTAAAGAAGTGACTGTATTTGTGAAATTCCTGCCTTAACGTTGAAGTTATAGTAAACGTTACTTCCTGCTAATATGACTCGTGGTGACGTATATAGCGGTAACGGTATTTCCTCTGGGTTAAGCAGGGGGAGGCTAGCCTAGCTAACAACAGACTGAATATCTATGTACATAGTGGATTTCATTGAATTTCACAGCGAAGTGAATTCGAGTGCAATAAAGAGTGGTTATATCCATAAAGGATAATTAAACACCAAGCACTGTAAGGTGATAATTGTTGCATTTACATATAGAAACCTGACTGTTGTTCTGTGAACACTAAACTGCTACTTCATGTCAGATTTGTCATATTTCGACACGGATTGCACTTCTGCGAAGATAAAATCTAAAATGTTAGTCAAGTAACATAATATTTAATTGATTTATCACAGACTTAAAACAGTGTGCTTGCAATAAAACTACTAAAATATATTTGTAATTAAAGTCATGTAAATAAACAGTTAAGGTAAATATGTACAGACATTCCTGTATTACAGATAAAATATAAACAGCTTATTCTTGTGTCCCTTCTCTATTTTTTCAGAATTTAAATACATTTAGCCAAAAAAGTTTTAAACCAGTAATCCCACCTTAAAGGCCGGTTTCACATATTTCCCTCTCTTTGTAATGAAGGTAGGAGGACTTCATGGATCTACAACATGCTGCTAAAAGCTATCTTAGTTCTGTCCATTGTTGCTGTAATATTTTACTCCTCATATGTTTCATGTGTGCCGCTCATTATCTGCAAAAATCACAGTTGTGACTTTATGTTTTCTTCATTGTGAATTAGTGTGTTTCTGTGCTTGATGTATCGGGTCTGTCATCAAGCCTTCAACGACCTGCTTTTCCCATATGAAACCGTCTTCCTGAAAATTAAGGCGTGATATTATGATGAACAATATCTCACCCACGCCATAAATGACAGCTGTCTTATTGACAGCTACAGCATCTCTGTTCACACTCAGGTCATGGCGATGACGAGCAAAGCCAGGGTGGAGGCAGAGGTAGAGGAAGAGGAAAACTTTGGCCCACAGCCTCTGTGCAGACTTGAGGTATGTATTCCTGAAACCGGTGGTCTGTGGCAGACATCCTTTCACCAGCTATTATTATATATTATCATTAGATACACTGGTCTAATGTTCTTTCCAGAGAAGTTGTTGGGCCAGGTGTGGGCCTGGAAAAAATACAACAAATAAACTTAATTCCATGTTGCTTTCTAGGGGCATTTTTAATGTTGCTGAACTGTACAACCAAAGTTATTTTCCAACTTAAAAATAACCTTAGCTCTTAAAAGAATTACAGATTTGAATCTGTGTGCAATGTTGCTGCCAAGTACTCTTTCGGGTTAAAAAGGATCCTCAGATGGTCCCACGTTGGATCGACACCGTATCTACCCAACCCAACCTACAGAAATGTAGCTGCACATCATGACATCACAGACCATACAGGTGTATGATCATTGAGCACAGTTCTACTTCTCTCTGCCTCAATCTTTTCAATGGATGTTCACTGAAATCCTGTCTCTTTTCAGTGTTCCAGCAGTAAAAGTACTGTCGTTGAATAGTTCTTTTAGGTCCAGCTCTGCTCACTTTCTGTTGCCATTCATTGTCTTACGAGAAGAAGATGAAAGAAACTCCTAAAAAGGCCAATGCTAACTAGCAGATTGTTGGTGTAATTGCAGTAACATAGATACTACAGCAAAGCACAAGTATAAACGCTCACATCAGTGTAGGGCATAGATGCAGAAGTATTAACTGGAGCTTTAGTCCCAGGGGGTTTAAGTGACTGTAGGAAAGTCTGTTGTCCAATCTGATGCAATCAAGTACAGCAGCTCGAAATACAAAAGACATCTGCACTATTTCTAAACATGTTCTATTCTTCTCTCTGTCACTGTACTTTTTGTTTTACACGCAGCAATGTGGAATCAGTGGCAGTGACATCAAGAAGCTGGAAGATGCAGGTTTCCACACGATCGAGGCCGTGGCCTACGCACCCAAGAAGGAGCTGCTCAACATCAAGGGCATCAGTGAAACTAAAGCTGACAAAATCCTAGTAAGAGATCACAGCTTCTGACTGGCATTCAGGAGTTCTGGTTTAGATTTACAATGATGATCTGACAAAAGGCCAACAGCAAAAATAACAAGGAAGAACAAGCAAGTTTTAGAAACTGACATGTCTTTAAAGATTGAATGTGCTAAATGTGAGATAGAAACAACTTTATCAAGTTCTGACATAGCAAGCATTTAACTTGTTAACACCTTTCTATCGAGGCAGGTGAAAATCTGTCTAAATGTCCGGGTAAAAAACATAAATCATAAATGAACAAACAAAAAGTCCCAGATTAGCTAATGCCAGCTAACGTAAACCCGGATAATGACTAGAAAATGTGTCATTAAATCAGGTTTGAAATATAAAGACAACATAAGCAACATAAATACTCTTTAATTTGATGGATTTTTTAAATGATCCTCTTTCTCAGGCTGAAGCTGCCAAGCTGGTTCCAATGGGCTTCACCACAGCCACCGAGTTCCACCAGAGGAGAGCTGAAATCATTCAGATCTCTACAGGATCCAAAGAGCTTGACAAACTCCTGCAAGGTTCATAGACTCCCACATTTCATTTAAGTTGACCCACAGAGAGCCAGCTATTGTTCCAAAGATCTGTTTCCCCCAGTGATTTTATGGGTAAATGATGTCTGTCCTGCAGGTGGCATCGAGACTGGCTCCATCACAGAGATGTTTGGAGAGTTCCGAACTGGGAAGACCCAGCTGTGTCACACCCTCGCTGTCACATGTCAGGTAGAATCCGAACTGACTGCAGAGATAAACACTCAGGAGAAGTTAGAAGAAGTGTAAAGTGGAAATAAATGGCTGGTTGGTTTGATTGGTCTCCAACTGTTTGGATAATTAGTGTTCACATGTACCCTGGTTGATGTCCAGGTATGTTCTGGGTTGGAATGTCTAAAAGACTTTCCTGTGGAAACAGAAACTTTCTTGATAACTGTCATTTTGCTGCTTAAAAGTCATATCAGGCTTTTCCAGGGCTCATTTTGGGCTGTGAGGCTTCAGTTGTAATCAGCACTGACTATTCCACATTTGAAATAGAAAACATTTCAGTTATTGTGATTTTTAAAAAGATGGGATGCGTGATTGTCGTAACCCTACATCCCCTCCTCGTGTACAGCTGCCCATTGATCAGGGGGGTGGAGAAGGTAAAGCCATGTACATTGACACAGAGGGAACCTTCAGACCAGAGAGACTCCTCGCTGTAGCTGAGAGGTGAGTCCGGATCAGGCTTTAGGATAAAACCTTTGTTTTTAACCCACTCACCTTCTGTACTGTTATTATATTCATGACATGTTATCCTGTATGTGTATAAAGTGGACTACAGAGCAGCCTTGTTGAATTTCCTGTCCTCAGGTATGGGCTGGTAGGCAGCGATGTTCTGGACAACGTGGCCTACGCCCGAGCCTTCAACACAGACCATCAGACACAGCTGCTGTACCAGGCCTCCGCCATGATGGCCGAGTCCAGGTCAGTCACCACAAACGCTGCCAATGGAAGTAAAGCAGTGATACGTAGAGTACTATTCATGTTCCCATCTACTGCCGCCACTCTCTTTGTGCTAGGTACGCTCTGTTGATCGTAGACAGCGCCACAGCCTTGTACAGGACAGACTACTCAGGCAGAGGGGAGCTGTCGGCCAGACAGGGACACCTGGGACGCTTCCTACGCATGCTGCTCAGGCTGGCAGACGAGGTAAGCAGGTGGACTGATGCTGCTGGAATCTCAGTATTTTACTATTGATTTCTAGAGGTGGGAATCACAGGCTAATTCTATCACAATAGTTTGATTCTGTGATAATCTTTATAAGGCAAGCAGTGATGAGAATAACAGTGTTAAGGGTAGTCTGACCAATTACTTTTCCTACCGTTATAATAAATAAAGGAGAGGGAGGGAAGGGGAGTGCGGTGTGCATCAGCAGAAACAAGTAGAACGCTGTTTAATGCAACAACAACCAGGCAACGTGTTGTCTTTCAATCAGAAACCAAGGCAGTGTCCACGTAAATAAAGAGTATTATAAGTGTGTGAGGTTTTATACCATAGTACATGTGACTGGTATATTCTGAATAATGTTCTTCGCGGCCTCTCATAATCAAGAGGTCCTGAACTTGTTTACTCTCAGTTGCCACACAGTAAAGGAGCCATGCTTCTCAAAAAGGAAGATAGACCTACTTAAATATTGTGAATTCTATGATGTTAACATTCCTGCAGGCTGAAAAGATTAAGACTCTTCCTGGTAGAGCACATATCACGGCTCAGTCCTTACTGCAGCAGCTTTCAATCCAGCCCTTTTTGCTCCCTTATCTATCTCTTTCTATTTTTGTTCATTTCGCTTCAATCCTGTGTCACAACAGTTTGGCGTTGCCGTGGTGATTACCAACCAGGTGGTAGCGCAGGTGGACGGTGCAGCCATGTTCTCTGCAGATCCCAAGAAGCCAATCGGTGGCAACATTATGGCTCACGCCTCTACTACACGGTGAGTGGTGCAGGGTGGTTCACTTTCTCCTGGATGCTGTATGATTTGACCTTTTAGAGTCACTAATCTGGAGTCTATATGGAGCACAACACTGAATGTGTGTCTTATGACAGCAAACTGAAGCTAACTGCATCATCTGAGGGTTACATATCTTGGTAGATTGAATAATTGGCTGATCTTCTTTAACACTTAGTGTGTTTAATTAATCCTGCAGCAATGGACAGATATTTTAACTGCTGAATGAAATGGAGAAGTAATCGTAGCTGAAATCTCCACCAGCTTTGCTAACACAGCTGCTTATACTGTTTCTTCTGATCCTGTGCTGTTTTAAAAGGTGCATTACCACCACCACCAAGTCAGCATTAACAAATGTTGATTTTGCATAAATTATTTTTCGTGAGAAAACTTATCCCAGACCCCTGAAGAGTGTTTATGAACACACGTTTGTTTTTTCCTAATTTTTCATGAATGAAATTGAATTTAAAAGATCTAAGATTTGTTCTACCCAGACAATAGGTTTATTTCTCTCAAACTGGTTTAAATCTGTGTTAATGTGCACTTTTTTAAGTTAATCCATTCACCTGACAGGTGTGTCATATCAAGCTCAGATTAAATGGCCTGAGCTGGTCACAATATAAGGTTTGAATAGGTGAAGCAGCTACAACGATGACCTTCTTGGATCTTTCTAAGATAAATAGGATTAAAACTGGTGTTGTCCTTGCAGTCTCTACCTCAGGAAAGGCCGAGGAGAGACGAGGATCTGTAAAATCTACGACTCCCCCTGCCTGCCGGAGGCTGAAGCCATGTTTGCCATTAATGCCGACGGTGTGGGAGACGCCAAAGACTGAGTGAGCAGAGAGGCAGGAAGCATCAGGATGGTTCATTTCACTGACACTACCCTCAGAATCCAGGTCTGGATGTGCTGTCTCCACCTGTACTGCTGCTACCAAGCCTCTGACTCATGGTTCACACTGACATGAAGGTCATGGCTTATATGATGTGGACTGAGGGGACCGTCCAGGTAGCAGATGTGACCTGCTGGAGGACAGTAGCAGGATGGAAGGTTCATGTTTCTGTCCAATTCATATGAAACACATTGCACTCACCAAAGGAGGAAAAATAACCTGCAATTATGGTGTGGCATCTCATAATTATGAGATCTGTTATGCCAATAAGAGATACTACTCCATAATTATTACTAAGCAAGTCAGGATTACAAATGTATGTTTTTATCATTATAAAAGTAAAAAACATGTTACTAAACATTCAGATTTATTGCAAAAAACTAAGAATATCTAAGAATAATAGGAAATGTCATAATTCTCCCTTGTTTTTCACTCTTTGGTGAGTGCAGTGCACTAAACTATTTTCTTGTGTTGAATGGTAAAAAATTCAAAATGTAAAAACAATTTGAATAGTTTGAGAGATCATTTTCTGTTAACTGGTGTTTTGGGGATGTCCAACAATCTATTTTTATTTCTGTGAATCCAGCTGAGACTTTAATATTTGCGGTTTACACATTCCTACAAAGATACTTTCATGTGTTTTTTTTCTTTACTAGAAGCTTCTGCGTATGAGCTTCAGAGCTAAATTAAATTTGTTTTACTATTAAAATGCTCGTCTCCATTTAGCTTCATCATGAATGGATTTTATCCTCTGGAATTGCTCCGGATCTCAGTTGTGTGTTACTTTGAAAGGGTGGAGAAACAATGAGTTCATGGTTATATGTCACTTTACTGCATATTCTTTGTTCATTGTGGAATCAAAGTATTTAGGCAATGCAGTTTTCATTAAATATATCCACAGATAGGAACACTTCTCAAAGCAGTGACTGCAAAATTAACATAATTTAAGAAATAGAGAAAACAAAGTGCCATTAAAATGTCAGATCACAAAAGTAGCTGTTATAAAAAACAACTTTCACTTCAGAAAATAACAGGAATGTAAAATACTGTCAATGATCAAGCAGCAGCAAATGATAGGAAAACAGACTATTACAACCTGTCAGTCAAAATAAAAGAATTTAACCCAATTTTATGACTTGTGATGAAAATACTACAGCCTATTAGTACATCTACAATTATCAAACATCATTATCTCTGCACAAACTCATCAGAACAGTAAAAGTATAAAGGTCTACAATGGAAATAAACAGTTTAACTTCATATGGTTTGTTCTGAAGTCTCTTTCCCATAAAGCTCTTAAAACATTCCTGATCAAACCAGACTACATGCTCCATGTTTCAATGTAGTCCAAGATAGTTCTTGCATAAATAACATTACAGGAAATTTCAGATTTTGCAGTTTTTAGACAGAATCCTCGACACCCTACACTAAAAGTTTGGGGTCACCCACACAATTTAGTGTTTTCAATGATCAAACACATTGATCCATTAGAGCACTGGACTGATAGTTGCTGGAAATGGGCCTCTATACACCTATGTAGATATTGATGCAGCTAGAATAGTCATTTACCACATTAGTGATATATAGAGTATTTCTGATAAGTTTAAATTTATTTTCTATAAGGACATTTCTAAGTGACCCCAAACTTTTAAACAGTAAAACGTGTCTAATAAGAGTTATTATATTGACCCAAAAAAACCTCAACATCTGTTGCAGGAAGTCTAATAAACAGGAAAACCAAAATGATGAGTTAGATTTTTTTTTTTGTGATGATGCGTATGGGTTATTACATGAAGGATTAGGATATGTACACATACAACGACAGGGGTCATGTATCATTTGTGCATTAGGAGAGCAGTACACAGTAAAGCTGCTGGAGTTCTGCCACATCCTCTTATCTGTTAAACCAGAACACTGAGAATCAGCAGCTGGGTCAGATGTTAATGTATTCAACCAAATTGTACTTTGAATGTGGACTATTGATACTATGAAATATTAATACTCAATTACAAGTCAAAGTTCTGTAATTTAAACTCATTTCTTTTTGGTTTCCCTGTTCATTCTGTTTTGGTGCATAAAGAAAACTAAATACTCCATAATACATGGATACTCCTCCATAAGCTGATGGTACAGAGATGCTCTAGGAGCCCAGGAAAGAATGAAGGTATTTGTGTTTGTACAGATGATGAGATACCCGTCTCAATGTCTGCCTCCACCTACTCTGGAGGTTAGTAAAAAAGCAGCACAAGTTCAGTTCTATTCACCTCCATTGTACAGGAGTGAAGACAGATGTGAAAACCTGGATAATATGAAACCAGATATATCCAGGGATGGATTCTACGGTCTGGAATTTGGTTGTGTCGACCCTTTAGGTATGTAATGACACACACATGCTGGAAAACTAAGACTTCTGTTTAGTGACTTCAGTTACAAAACAAAACAGTTAAAATTAAAAGTTCGATATAGAATATATAGATTTCTCATTGACAGACTTCTTTAAGCCGTTTCAATGTCTGCAAAAAATAAATAAACATCAATAAACTCTATAATCACAGTGACAGTATGACAAAGATGTCCACCAGAGAAGGAGGAAAATTAATGTGCCAATCATAGTGCACAGAGCCTGATTGGAGACTGGTGGCCTGACCGCGAGCCAATCAGATCATAGATCTTAGTAGAAAAGAAGTTCACATTTTTTTGTCCGTTAGGATGCAAAGCTGAGCCTCCAGGTGAGCAGTCTCTTCATCCTATGGAAAAACAAGAAGAGCAGATACTCATGCATTTTGTCTTAGACAATCAGAATAATTCAACATGGGATTTAAGTGCATTTCTTACATCACTGGCATTAGCAGGTGTCTTCAAAGCCAGTTCTGTCCAGTTTGTTGCTTCAGAGATGTTTCCTAGCTCTTGGTGACACTATGACCCAACGATTAGAAAGGTCGTTAGTCCTCCACGATGAAAACACACATGAACCGTGTACTCAACCACTGGATCTAATTACCTACCTTTGCAATGTAAAGTCTCACTGTCCTGGAGAAACCTGGACTGAGTTCTTCTGCCTGAAAATGTAGAGAAAAAACATGAAAGTACATGAAACATTCTGTTTTAAACAGGGCTGGAAGATTAACATGTTATTGCATTAACTCATTAA
Source organism: Lepturacanthus savala (assembly GCA_030544235.1). Lineage (NCBI taxonomy): Eukaryota > Metazoa > Chordata > Actinopteri > Scombriformes > Trichiuridae > Lepturacanthus > Lepturacanthus savala. The sequence continues at coordinate 20,493,080 of CM060477.1, forward strand.
ATAATTACCACCAACATTTTATCACGTGTTAACACAGTTATTATTTGCATACAACAATGTGATTAATGATTAAATCCTTTTTAATGTGGCCTGACCCTGGTTTTAAAGTGACATGCTCATTTAAAATAAAACCTTTTCTACTCAGGTTTGTAAATCTCTGGTACCTTGAGGAAATTTTCCAGAGCATCGTGCAGGGTAGAGGTGGGGGTGTTCTGGTAGAGAGCAGCAGCTGTCTTCCTCTCCAGCCAATCGAGTGTAGCGATCTGCAGAGACACGGACTCGATAAGAAACTAGGACTGCAGGGACTTCTGACAGGAGACAAGACTCCCCTCGGAGCCCGTGGACGTCAGCGTTGAGGGACGTTGGGCTCGGGGTGAGTATCGGGACCCTGAGCTACTTTTTGGGGACTTGATGTTTGTTGGTTTATAGTAAGGATGTACGGCATATGTCTTTTTGGTTTTGCATCATTTCTGTGTTTGTGGTGCTCACCAGGGAGGTTTCTTTGAAAAACATGTCTAAAATGCAATATTAAAAAATAGCAAAACTTAAGAACAGCAATTGATATTTGGTATTTAGCCAAGCCTTTTTATTCTATTCCACCTTTCAGTGCATCCCTAGTTTAAAGCGCACTATATTTGGCACAGAGCCTCTGGATGACCTCTGGAAGAAGACTTATGTTTGAAGGTAAAAACGAAATAGGAAAAACAATGTGTTTTTTAGCTAGCAAAAACAACTGGTGTGTTATGAGCTGTGCATCTGCACTTAATAATACTACAACTACCCACAATGCACTGCAACAAGCAAACCACCGTCTCACCTCATAGCACCATCTGCCCAGCAGGTAGAAACACATGGGGTCGTCATCCAGGAGGGAAATAGCACGGTCCAGATGCTCCTGAGTGGAGAAGAAACCTCAGTCCTCTTTAGTCAACTAGAATCAAGTCTTGTGAACATTTAACACCAGTGTTACCTTCAGTATGTGGCTCCTTTTCAGTTTGCTATGCATGCTCTCATGCTGCGTCATCAGTCCAGTCACAACAGCAAACCTGCATTTACAACAGATGTACTGTTACCACCAGGAGGTAACCTTTAGTCTCAGAACATCAAACTATAGGACCATGCTGCCTCCACATACACTGAGGATTTCTTTCTTCTTACTTTAAAAGGTGAAGGATGCACCGATATGAAAATCCTTGTTACCAATAACACATTTAAAATATATCTGCAGATGTTTATTCTGTTACACCTGTTTGTCTTCATCACTTTAACTGACACTAAACTACTGCTGCATTTATAGAGGGTCTAATGTTTACACCTCCACAATAATCCAACGTCAAGACAATTTGACTTTTTATAAATAGAATTTCCAGCTAACTTGAAAAAGATACCAGGCTGTTACTGTAAATAAGGATTTGTTCTGAACACATTTAATGAGCCTTTAAGTCTGACTGTCATTTTAGACTTAAAACTAAATGTTTGATTTATTTATTAAATATCTAGATGTTACTCATGCAGTTCTTATGTATTTTATAATGACATGATAGTAGACAACTTAGACAAAAGGTTTTAAGCAAAAAAAAAATGTTTCCAAGTTCTTCCTGTCACATGACGGCATCAACTTCCTGTTCCTTCCTTCTGAGACCATGAGCCAGAAAGAGATTATTCTGATTTTCAACCACATGTATATATCTATTTACCCTACTTAAGTCTCTAGAAAAAAAAGACTTGTAACATAAACATAAGAACAAGAGAAATAAAACTGTGGAAAATGGCGGCAGGGCTCAATAGGCTTTGGCTTCTAATGATTCCTTTTCGGCCATGTTTGATGTGTATTGAGACTATAATGATGTGAACTGATGAATAGACATAAACAAATAATTAAAAAAAAAATATATATATATATATATATATATAAAATCCCCCAAAAAGAAATTTGCACATGGGATAAATAGGCTTTTGTTTATGGGACTATTTGTGCAAACTATAATAGACATTAAAATGTTATTTTCTGCAAAGAAAAGAGACAAAATGGGAAAAATAGATACATAATATGATTGTTAGTGACTCAACTGGTATAATTATATGTATGAAATCTGGTATTAAATGGGTTAACTAACATGCCTGCTATAAAACGTTGATGATGACAGTGTAGTGGTGAAACTAACCAGACTAAACAGACTATTTTGTAGCTATGGCCAAGTAAACATTTCACTAAAGAAAAAACAAGCTGTGTCTGAACATGATGAAACAATCCTCCATCACACGCCTCCTTACAGAAGCAGCTTTCTACAGCAGCCCCCCCCCAACCCCAACATGAAGCATGGCCTTAATATTTTAGATTTCATATTGATTTGTTGTGTCTACCCAATAGTAACACTGGAGGCTGCTGAGGTTGTCCTCAGCCTCTAGTTGAGTGAGGCATTAAAACAGACTAGTGATTCTAGTTGTACGTGTGTTGTCTTACCATTTGTGGCACTCAGCATTGAGGCCGTTTTTCTTCAGCGCCAGCTCTGCTTCCTCTCGACCTGCAACACCAGCTCACAGTTCACTGACAGATACTGAGGAGACAGGGAGTCAGTCCTACTGGACACATCCACTACAACTATACTGCTGAGTTCACTGGTAGTGATGTTAATCTCTGGGTCTGACACTTTGATTTCATTTGGATTCTGGGGTCACGACACTCTTCATGTTGTATTCTCCATTCTAAATGTTTCATATAGGCCAGTGGTGTCACACTACATGTACTTCATGGGCCACATTCAGCTCTATTTTATCCCAGGTTTGACCAGTAGAAACTTAAAATTCTCCCCTCGTCTTTATGGAATGAAATACATTCAAATATAATTCATTATAGATCATATAATTTAAAAAAAACAGGAGAAATGAAAACAATGCAATTCCAACAATATGGTGTAAATATTCAGTCAGTCTACTGTTGCATTTCAATTCAAATCATGAAGTCCCAGAACTATATTTAGTTGTATCAGCAGGTGAAGTTATCTCCTGTCTGACAAACCATTTACTAACCTAAACTAAATAGTTTATCTCTAGAGCCCTGAAGGATTCTCAGGAACTTAGTTATCATCCAGTGGGCCCATTCTGGGCCTCAGGCCACATGTTGGACATCAATGCAGGGAGGAGAAAGCGTAGTGATCATTGTTTAGCTATCACTGACTTCTATATCCATTTACCTTGTTGTGCATAGCTCTTCTTCTCTTCTTTGTCTTCTGTGGACTTGTACATATCACTGTAGGCCCGGGCCAGTCGCCATAGAAACTCTCTGCTGTCTCCATACTGAGGACACAGCAAAGCGACAAGTTAACAAACGCAGCACTTCTGTAGATACAATATTACTTTAATAATAGAATAGTCTGGGTGGTGATCATGATTAGTTGGAGCCAGGCTCCAACATTTATCCAATGAAATATTTGGACCAATCAACACTATTTATAGTTAGTTTTGCACCATTGATGAATTGATTGGTTCTGAAACCTGCCTTTGAATGCATCCAGGCATTTCTAATGCTGAAGTGATCAAATGATTTTCATGTAGTAAAGAAGATGCTTTGAAAAACATTTAACAAGTTCTGACAGAGACCTTCTATTCACCATGTCCCTGCTCATGTTGCAATGGAATTCCTTAGCATGGGGATATAAAGCTTGTGAACATGATTCTCATGTTATGGTCACATTGATTGAAATCTAGTAATTTAAGGCCAAAAAGGAGGTCAACCTCAAATAAACTGCAACAGAAGCAAACTGAGTGATAGAAAAAGTCTCAAAGAATCTCAGTAGTTTCAACAAAAGACCTAAATATAGCCCATTCATACACCTGTTAGTTCCCCCCCACAGGAATAGGGTCAAATAATTTAAAATGTAACCTTTAGAGATCACCATAAACTGAGTATACTGTATACTGAGTTGATTCCATACATACAGACAAACACAGACATGTTACAAGTTTTTTGAGATTTTTGACTGGCATAGGAAAACGATCATGAACTCCACTGTTTGACTGCACAGGTAGACAGCAGCTGTAGCACCACAGAGGAGGGAGCTGCACAAACTTAATGCAGACGACGTGTGCATCATGTATGTTTGATCCAGACACTTTTTACTTTCGCTTTCCTTTTGTCTCTTGGATTCTCCTTCCCCTGGCCTCCTGTCCTGCCCTCAGACTTATCTCCCACAAACAGCTTCACAGACCCAGCCCCAAACCCCAGAGTCATCTCTGCATTAATGATTACAGTAATAAAGACTGCTTTAAAGTTCATCTCATCCTAAACGGGTCCCATTGGGACCTACCATTAACTTGTTGTTTTGTTCTGTTAATCATTCATGTGTTCTATAACCTGTCAGTGGAACATGATGTGGTCAGTGACTGGTGTCCCTCACCTCTGCTCTGTTGTCCAGCAGCAGGTGGAAGCCTTTTGCTTTGAGACTGGCGTCTCCTGTGTGGAGGATGTCGCTCTGTGCCAGGAGGAGGGCCAGCTCCCCACTGGGAACTTCAGTCACTAGCTGCAGGCCCCCTTCCTCCTCCTCCTCTATGCCCCTCTCCTCCTCCTCCTCCTCCTCATCTTGGGAGTCTTCCTGGCGGAGAGTGAGGACAGTGGCGTAGCTCTTGTCTTCTTCTTCCTCAGACTCCTGTTCGGGCTCTCTCTCCCCCTCCTCTCTGTCAGTTTCCCGGTCGGTGTAGTCGGACTCAGCATAGGCTGTGGAGTACCTGGATGTGGAGGATGATCACTGTTACTTGATGGTTTAAATGACAGTAAAACTTGATGTAGAATATATACTTCTGATGCTACTTCAACTCTAAACACTGTAAACAATCATTGTATTTCACCCAGTATGTAAATACTCAGTATATTCTTTCTACTGTTGAATAAATACTAAACTAACGCATTTCTAGATATTGACAAGTCCTTGTATGAAGTTTATTCCCAGATGGCAGCATGCACTGTCTCTCTCTGACCAGTGGCACCTGAGTTTGTTAATAATTAAATTAATAGTTCTGTATTAGATATCTTAGTATCAGTGCTGTGTTTTTAATATCTTTTAGCATATTCTTTTAAATACATTTTGCTGTGGGCACTCATATCCCTGAGTTTGGAAGCTGCTGTGTGTGACCTACTTCATGTGCTCTGCTTTGCTACCAGCAGCTGAATTAGCACAGCCCTGAAAGTCTGAAACTGTCTGGCCAACTAGATAGTCACCAAGCTATGGCTTCAGCAGCTAGCCTCCAACATCCTTACAGAAGCTAACTCCTCCATACCTGCAGCAGCACCTCCACCTGGACTGCAGCAGCTAGCCTCGACCAGCCCTACATCATCTAACCTCCAGCAGCTAGTCTCGACCAGCCCTACATCATCTAACCTCCAGCAGCTAGTCTCCACCATCACTACAACGTCTAACCTCCAGCAGCTAGTCTCCACCGTCACTACAGCATCTAACCTCCAGCAGCTAGTCTCCACCGTCACTACAACGTCTAACCTCCAGCAGCTAGTCTCCACCGTCACTACAGCATCTAACCTCCAGCAGCTAGCCTCCACCATCACTACAACGTCTAACCTCCAGCAGCTAGCCTCCACCGTCACTACAGCATCTAACCTCCAGCAGCTAGCCTCCACCGTCACTACGTCTAACCTCCAGCAGCTAGCCTCCACCATCACTACAGCATCTAACCTCCAGCAGCTAGCCTCCACCGTCACTACAGCATCTAACCTCCAGCAGCTAGCCTCCACCGTCACTACAACATCTAACCTTCAGCAGCTAGTCTTCACCGTCACTACAACATCTAACCTCCAGCAGCTAGTCTCCACCATCACTACAACATCTAACCTTCAGCAGCTAGTCTCCACCATCACTACAACATCTAACCTCCAGCAGCTAGTCTCCACCATCACTACAACATCTAACCTTCAGCAGCTAGTCTTCACCGTCACTACAACATCTAACCTCCAGCAGCTAGTCTCCACCATCACTACAACATCTAACCTCCAGCAGCTAGTCTCCACCGTCACTACAACATCTAACCTCCAGCAGCTAGCCTCGACCGTCACTACAGCATCTAACCTTCAGCAGCTAGCCTCCACCGTCACTACAACATCTAACCTCCAGCAGCTAGCCTCCACCGTCACTACAGCATCTAACCTTCAGCAGCTAGCCTCCACCGTCACTACAACATCTAACCTTCAGCAGCTAGCCTCCACCGTCACTACAGCATCTAACCTCCAGCAGCTAGCCTCCACCGTCACTACAGCATCTAACCTCCAGCAGCTAGTCTCCACCGTCACTACAGCATCTAACCTTCAGCAGCTAGCCTCCACCGTCACTACAGCATCTAACCTCCAGCAGCTAGCCTCCACCGTCACTACGTCTAACCTCCAGCAGCTAGCCTCCACCATCACTACAGCATCTAACCTCCAGCAGCTAGCCTCCACCGTCACTACAACATCTAACCTTCAGCAGCTAGCCTCCACCGTCACTACAGCATCTAACCTTCAGCAGCTAGCCTCCACCGTCACTACAGCATCTAACCTTCAGCAGCTAGCCTCCACCGTCACTACAGCATCTAACCTTCAGCAGCTAGCCTCCACCGTCACTACAACATCTAACCTTCAGCAGCTAGTCTCCACCGTCACTACGTCTAACCTCCAGCAGCTAGCCTCCACCGTCACTACAGCATCTAACCTCCAGCAGCTAGCCTCCACCGTCACTACAGCATCTAACCTCCAGCAGCTAGCCTCCACCATCACTACAGCATCTAACCTCCAGCAGCTAGCCTCCACCATCACTACAGCATCTAACCTCCAGCAGCTAGCCTCCACCGTCACTACAGCATCTAACCTCCAGCAGCTAGTCTCCACCGTCACTACAGCATCTAACCTCCAGCAGCTAGTCTCCACCGTCACTACAGCATCTAACCTCCAGCAGCTAGCCTCCACCGTCACTACAGCATCTAACCTCCAGCAGCTAGCCTCCACCATCACTACAGCATCTAACCTCCAGCAGCTAGCCTCCAGCAGCCCTGTTACAGCTCAGAAATGTGCTTACAAATCCTGGGCCAGGTCTTAAATGTATCTCCACACCAGAGGAGTTAAAGTATCAAAGTTAGCTCTGGCCTCAGTATTATCCATATAGATGCTCTGAGCTTGCTTCTAAAAAATGATTCAATCAGAATTTGGGCCTGCTCAGCGGATGCTGATGTAATTGTTGTATTGGAAAGTTGGTAAGTCAATTCCAGATAAAGATATCTGTATCTAGGTAGACTGTCTAGCACTGATTGCTCTATATGCCAAAAACTTTCTTATTAGTCTTTTATCCTCAGTGTCCAATTGTCAAATTGTCAGTTTGACAATTTAAGCTGCTAGTTTTAATACTTGATCTTATTCAAGGTCATTTATTATTATTACTGGATGCTACAGGCCACCCTCAGCTTGTGCTGAAGCCATAGCCTCATTAGCAAATTATCTCATTTTAATGAGCATTTTATTTCTGCATTTTTTTTAGTTTAGTCCTGATTTACTAGTTGATAGCAGAAATATCTAGGCTGTTTGTAAAAGAAATGTAAAAGCCTGTTTTAATTACTTCCTACAACTGCTACTGATGTATCTACAGAGTTAAACAGCTGGAAATCTGTCTGTCATGATCTGTTTCAACCCTATTTAATTTGACTGCAGGTTTATCCAAGGCGTTTGACACTGTCCATCATAATATCCTGATAGATACATCACACCAAATAGACTTATCTGAGCAGGCAGCTTCTTGGTTCAGAAAACATCTTTGTAGACAGCAATGTGTCCAAATGGAAGGATTGTCATCAACATTTCTGAGGGTTTCTAAGAGGAGTACTACAAGGCTCAGTGTTAGGGCCCATTTTGTTTTTCATTTACATGAATGACCTTTGCACCCATCTGTTAGATGGCTTTGTGTCATTTTAATGCAGATGATTTAATAATTTATTGTTCTGCATCATGTGTTGTGTAAGCTCTTATTCTTTGATGTTGTTCAGTCCTGTCTGCAAAGCTGAAATTGGTTTTGAGTGCTGATATGATGCAGGCAATTAATCTCCCTATTTTAATTTGCCAGGGTGCAGCCGTTGAGCTGGATTCATGTTAAAAATATCTGGGTTTCCATATTGATGATTGTTAAACTCCAGGTAGTATTGGGCTTGATTATGGTGATGTGTTGTACATGTATGCACCAGGTTTACGTTCTTTAGATACTGTTTATCATTGTGCACTGTGGTTTGTCACCAGATGCAAGAATCTCACCCATCATTGCACCTTTAAGCTAATAGCTTTGTCCAAATTCTTAAAACTAAAGAAAAAGTAACTGTTCTTAAATCAGATGCTACTCATTGAAACTATCACTACTATTTTATTCATCTATTTATTTTATTTTTTCTCTACTCACTGTACAAATCCTATTTAATTGTACTGTAAAATGTTGCTGTCTCTTAGCCAGGTTGCTTTTGAAAAAGAGATTCTACATCTCACCACGCTAACCTGGTTAAAAAAGGTTAAATAAAATAATTAAAAACAACTTAGCCCATCATTTTTGGATCAAGTGTCCAGGTCACATACCCTCCTTCGCTGGTCTCTTCATACGTGCTGGCCACGCCCTGGCTGGCAGTGAAGTAGATGGAGCTGGAGCTGGTGGAGTCGGTGCGTTCTCGATGGATGTGGCGTCGCCGACGTACCCGCTGACCGTCTTCCACGCCCTTTCTGAATGTTGGGAGAAGAGACACAAATGTAGTCAAACAACAGGTCAGGTACTGTAGGCATATTGTAGGTACCTTTGGATAGAGCCTGCTTCCTGCCCTTTACATCCTGACCACACAGACATGACATTAATATCTATCTCAGCATCTCACTTATGAAAAGGATGCAAGTAACATTGACTGTCATCAGACTATTCACCCTAAAAATGCCCAATTTGATATTTTGTAGTTGAAAGCCTGATCTTCATCTTTGTTGATAGAATTATTTTCTATCCAATGCCACTCACTTGACATCCTGGATGATCTGCAGGGCGATGTCCTGCAGGCCCCCCCTCAGCTCAGCCACCTCTGAGCGCAGCGAGGACACGCAGGTCAGGACCTGGTCCAGCTGGTTCCTGAGCTCCAGCTGCTGCTCTGGGGACAAGCCCTGCACCACAGCCTCCACCGCTGCTAGAGCCTGCTGCTGGGCCTCTGCCTCTACATGACCGACCAGAGAAAACAGATGGGTGACGCAGAGTTTTGGACTCGATTACAAATTAGTCAACCTTGTACAGGTAAATGTACTGAAAGAATCACGGATCAATTCCTTTTACCGTGCTTCTGTGCTTCTAGTTCATAGTGGCAGCTACTACCTACTAGAGCCTGATATTGTTATTGGTTGATTTTAATCAGCTGATACGTCCCTTTAACATATATCGGAACCTGTATTTTACAGAAGTGTTTGTCAAGCAGAGGACACTCCATCTCCTTTACTAGCAACCCAGTCAGCAGTCTGAGTCACAGTGGATAAGTGCAGTTATTTCAGAAGTTGACTCCATAACAGCTATAAAAGTAAATGTACTTGAGGAGTTCCTCAGAGTTCCTCGATTGGCAGAAGCTTGATTCAACAACACTGATTGGCTGAAGGAGTTTGTCAAGTCAAGTAATGATACTTGTGCAAAAACAAATGTGAGAGAGAAAAAAAGAAGTCTGCTCTGTGTCTGTCAGCAAATCAGACCATGTTAGAAACAGCAGAAACATGAGAGAAGCAAAAAAATAAGCTTCATCAGCGACCTGAGAAAGATGATAGAATTGCTGTGTAACTTCCTTTCTGTCTGGTTCTCTCTTTCATGAGATTCATTCAGAGCCAGATTAAAGTAATTATTCATATTGGTAATTGTTGTTATTCCATAGCCTAATCAATATAAAATCAGTAATCAAACTAGTTAAACAGTTTGATCATTGATCTGTGAACAATTTCATCTTTGCTCTGCATTATATGTAAATTATATTTGATCCATTTTCGTAATTCAGGTTTAATATATATTGTTCTGTTTGTGTTTTTTTTATTATTATTTATAATTCACACTGTTGAATTTATTGTTAAACTGTAAATGTCATTCCTCCATTACTGTGTATAGTATTTGTCATAACTGTGCATTAACCACATTTGAGGCTTCACTACAAACATTGGCCAATATATTATTATCAGAATATTTTACTCACTAATACCAATATCGGCATAAAAATCCAGTATCAGTCAGGCATGAGCTCAACTTCCAACACAAAGGAGCAGTTTTATTCTATTTCCCTCCCAGATGTCTGAACAGTAAATATGCTACTTAAGTTTTTGGGGCAGTCAGGTAACTGGCTGGTCCCAGCTGTCCTGCTGGGACCAGCAGCTCTACATGTTGCAGTGCTGCAGGGAGACTCTCTGGTCCCCAAAAGGGGGCGTGGCTTTGGAGCGTGATGATGCTGTAGGGGGCTGATGCATAAGGGCAGAGGGCAGGGTCTCTGCTGACTAACACACCTTCACACTCTTCCAATGGGCCAAGTAGTAATGATTGAAGGATTACATTAGTATGAGATCATATATATGTTTCAACAAAATCTGCATACTCTACCTATTAATGTTAATTAATGGCCTAATTCTGCTTTATTGTGGGTTTTTTTTTAACTCTCTTGAGTGTAACAATGTCGTTCAGATTCATTTTATTGTGTGTGTGTGTGTGTGTGTGTGTGTGATCCTGCTGCAGCAGCATCTTCCCTGTAATGTGAAAGTGAATCTAGTATAAACAGTAGTATTCAGTGCTCCATGACATCCAACCAAGCAGCCAGTGAACCCACCCTGCGCGTCCAGCGTGTCCCGCAGCAGCAGCGCGGCTCCATCCTCCCCGTCCAGCAGACAGGGAGCTGGCCTGGCCTCCAGCAGCAGTCTCTGGCATCTTCTCTTGCTGATCTCTTTGTAAATGATGAAGGCAATCAAGCCCAAGCCGGCTGTAGCTCCCACAGCGAGCCCGATTAACCCGTTCCTACCGAGCGGCGTGTTCATGTCTCCGCTCCCACGCAGGTTATTTAACGGTAAAGCGTCACTTGTTTACGTCGCTGAACATCACTGTGATGGGTTTCAGGATGATAAATGACGTGGCTTAGGTCGCTTAACGTATATTATCTAAATACAGGGAAAATAAAGGTTGACGCGGCGCCGCACACTTGCTGCTATCACGTTAGCTCGCTGTCATTAGCCTTCGATGTAATGACGGTGACTAGCTAATAACTAGCGCGACTTTTATCAAAAACGTGACGCAGTTGTTAAAATGTCCCTTTTTAATCTCTCTCATATAGTTCGACGAGACGCTTTAAAGCTGGACGAGTCTGTTCAGATTACAGAAACACCTGCAGATGTTAGACGACCAGATGCAACGACGCTGTAATAAGATGAAACGTACCTGCGTCACATCAGCACTGACTTCCGGTTAGAGCCTCCAAAATAAAACGCGCCAACAACTGACCTGGAGGTTAGTGTTGATAAGAGGTTGACAAAATATAGAAACCCACTTCCGGCTGGAAAATAATAGAAAATACGAATACACACAGGGTCAATATAAGTTAATAAAGTCAATATATATTATTTGAAATAATACGTAAATTGTATTAACTCACCAATTAATCTGTCATATAATGTTGATAATCATTGTGTAGCTGCCATCAGAATCATTTATACTATTTAATTTTAATTAAATTCATTAATAAATAATTTCTAGTTAAAATATGAATATGTTAAAATAAGGGAATATGTTTTGTTACTTTATATGGATGTAATTATTTTAAAAGGAATTGTGTATTGTTTACATAGCAGAACCATTGTTTCTGGTGTCAGTGTTAGTTAATGAAGCTAATGACGTATGTTTATATATTATTATCGTGTCTATTCTGTTTGTAACTCGCTCCGTGTTACGTGAATATAATTGTTTGTTTGTGTTTGTTTTCATTAAGTTCTGGACATATTTCTGTGGACATATTTCTCAACATTCCCATCGTCTGATTGCTTGAGAAATAAATTAGATTAGAGATTAAATTAGATTAGATAAGACTTTATTGACTTTATTGGGAAATTGAGGCTCTTTATGAATTATATACATATCTAAATATAAATATAAATATATAAAGATTATAATACAAGTATAATAAATATAAGATACAAGTTAACATTAAATAGAAAGATATAATATATACAATAATAAAATAATAATAATATAATATTGAAATATGTAATATTCTATATGATTAGGAAAGTTATATATAGTATAAGTATATACATAAATACATTTATACTTGTGTGTGACATATACTATTGTAGATTGTTGTTACAGATATGATTGTTGTATGAGTAATTCACAGGTTTCATGTTAACAGGTTCCTGTGAGTTAAAGATTGACTGAATGGGAGTTATACATTGTTAACATAGAAATGTTGACCACTGGAGAACAGTACAGTGTAGTAATAGGCCAGTTAGTTGGTTTCTGGGACACTGAAGAAATGCGTATGCAATTAGTCTAATAGGGGACGTTTCTGTATGAACCAAGGAGATTCCCCCCAGACATGTTTTAAAGGTCCCATGTTGCAGAAAGAGATGATACTGTTAAAATATCCATTCAGAATACGATCCTCCAATCAGAATAGAGGGTCATGAGACAGACATAAAATATCCTATTATAATATAGTTTGAGAAAGGAGATGTAGAATACATCAATACTATATGTCTATGTTTGTGATACTAAAAACTACAGCATATAATCATATGCTGTAGTTTATAAGAATAAGAAATTAAGAATAAGAAATTAAGATAGATTGTCATTATTGGAATAATGACAATCTATCATTCTATCATAAATTGTCATTATTGGAATAATGACAATCTATGGAAAAACAGCAAGGGTGTTAATTTACAGAAAGTGTCTTTAAATACAGTCAGTCATTCATTTTCCTAATGAGGAATTCAATTATTCCTCATTAGGGTCACATGGTCTGCTGGAGCCAATCCCAGTGCCTTACAGGTCAGAGGCAGGGATGTATCACCAGCCAATTGTGGAGCACACACACCATTCACTCACACACTCACACCTATGGGCAATTTAGAGTCTCCAATTAACCTCAGCATGTTTTTGGACTGTGGGAGGAAGCTGGAGAACCTGGAGAAAACCCACACAGACACAGGGAGAACATGCAAACTCCACACAGAAAGGTCCCAGACCCAGGACTTGAACCTGTGACCTTCTTGCTGTAAAGCAACAGTGCTACCCACTGCATATTTTTTTTTACAATGTAGGATTTATTTTTATCCCATAGCTATATGCTAAAGTTAGTCCCTGTTCCTTAGTTTGTAAGTGAACATGTGTTGATGTTAACCCTATTATAAGGATTGTCTCCAATGAACTAGTGAACATGACACCAGGAAGATGTGATTTTATAATAAGAGAGATGGAGATATCATTTTCAGGATTTTAAAGAGACAGACACTATTTTTTACAAGCAGTCTTTTATATGTTTTACTAGATATCAAGAGAAGAACTCTTTGAAACACACTTAAAGAAAGGTCCTGGGTGAGAAGAATATCCACTCTAGGAATGCAGTCTAACCAGCCCGGTGTTTAAACAGAAGTTAGCCGTTCCCACACAGTAACTACCTGAAGGTGTGTGACATGTGTTGCTGGATTTGATTTCTTTTTGTCAGTCCAGTGTACTTTTATGCAGTTTTGATATTTGCACTTTCCATCCAGGAATGTTGCTTTAGCTTTAGGCTACCATCAGATTATGTAGTATAGTACAATGTACAGTACAATTCATAGTTTAAAGGCCTTAGTTTTCCATTCATTCAGTCTGCAACATATCCCTACAGCCCACTGCATTCCACCACTCATGAAGTAATAACATTAAACTATAAGGTATTTACTTTATAGCCCTTACAAAGTGCTTAGGCCTTCCATGGTTGAACCAGAATTGAAATAAATCAGCTGTCATGTTCTATGTTTATTACCAATCCCAATGATTGAAAACTCATTTCATCATATCAGTGCAGGAATGTAAGTAGATTTACTCAAGTACTGCACTCAATTACATTTTCGAGGTATTTGTACTTTGGGTGTTTCCATGTGATGCCACTTGATACTTGAAATATTGTACGTTATACTCCACTACAGTTATCTGACACCTTAAGTTACTTTACGATATGATATTATATGAACAATTTACTTCAAGTCTATTAACTATATTCTATTAATTTATCATATGGACTTTGTGTAAAAGGCACCAAATATCATGCAGAACTATTACTAATAATCTAGAGTACTTTGTCCACCCAGTGGTGGACAATTTGGTCCAATTGGTCAAATCTGGTCAACCTTTTTTTCAGTGGGGTGCTGGTAAACCAGTACTGTTTATTAGACACTGCTTCAATTATTTTATAAGCATACATACATGCGTGTGCGTGTGTGTGATTGAATAAATGAATGAGCATGGATGTATTTTAAGAACTGAATACTGAAGTGCAAAATGGCTGCCGTTTATATTTCAATGAAAGTTGCTCACCTGGTGACCCATAGAGACTGCACAGTAGAGTCACCTCCCATGATGCTTTGGGGCCTCCCATCATGCCCTGGGGCAATGAAAATGTGCAAATCGCATAAAAAAAAACTCACCTTTGAGTCACCTTTGCCAACCACAGTAAAAACATAAATACATACAAAATAATAAAAAATAAACACACAGCAGGAATTATGCTGCTGGGAAAAGAGACTTTTTAGAGAGTTTGTCTATGAGAAAAAGGTTTTATGGGTCGCATGGGATTTTTTTGTTGCAGTGCCACGTTGCAGTGACCCCTGGGAAAAGCCAGCGTGCTGATGACAGGCAACGCTACATCCGTTGGTGTGTCCATTGCAAACTTCTCTCAGTACACTTCTTTAAGTGTGCTCACAGTGCAGTACATTTTCACACATTTGGGACCCACCCCAGGTCTTACTACATCCATGTGAATGAGTGTGAGTATGTTTAGCTGGACATGTTATGGACTAGTCAAGGCCAGAAATCCTGTTTCATTGATGGGAGGGCATTTTTGGAGGGGACATATAAGAAATACTATTAATACTAAAAATACTATACTACCATAATAATCTGGCCCTATCTTCTTCTTTTCTCTCTCCTCTTTGTGCCCTCAATATGTATATATTAATATACAATAGTAATTATAGCAATGTTTTATATTTGTATTTATACATAAGGCAAATGAGATCATGAATCAATGAGGGAAAACCTAAATCTTTGGTCTCCCCTCTCCTGTTTCCTCCTCCACCCCTAGTCACTGCCACTATAACTTATATCATTAGAGCTTGTTAATTATTAGTCATTAGATCTGATCTTAACAACAATACTGTTAAAAAAAGAAGCTGATTTTGTACAAAGTTTGAACAAGTGGTGTGATGAATGACTTCCTGACTTCTACATATTAGTTCAATTGATTTCCTCCATATAGCTAGCTGCTAGCTGACTGAATCTGACAGAATGTACCGTTAGCCACTGGAAAACAGCATCTGGATCAAACCACTTTGAGGAATGGGGGGGCTGGGTCATCGTTTTTCAACAATTAAGAAACACATTGTTTTATATTTAACATTCCTTATGCTGTGTGTTTAACATTTATTTAATATTCACAATTATTTATTCATGTTTGCTAAGATTTTGGGGGGGATTTTGTGGAAGGAGGGGTCACGTGAATGGACTAGTCCATTTCATTCTGAAAGTAGGGGTGTGTGTAACGACCGATAACCATGAACTGGGACATTTTACTACTAGTTTCAACATATTTCTTAAGAATGATAATAACATTGACTCTATTCTTGAAGTGTTTCTTCCATTTGTTCATTTTAATCTATTTATTTTAAGTTGGTTGTGGGCTCCCCTACTATAAGCAGTGGTGGGGGCCCAGGCAGCCCTCTACCTATCCCTCTACGTTCAGACCGCCTCTGAGACCCAGACCTGGATGGTCGGTTTCCGTCCATCCTCCTCGGTGTTTTCTCCGCCCTCGCTAGTTTATAAATGAGGCGAGCAGCCTCCCGGCAGAGGGTTAACATGGCGGAGCCAGGCAGCGAGCAGCGGTGGTCCGCCCGGTCCCGGTCCCGGTCTCCAGCGCCGCTGTAGGGACTAACTGCTTGTTCGGAGTTTGGACTCGAAGTTTCTGCTCCAGCTACGAAGAGAAGGAAGAGTTCAACGATACAAGATAACTGCTGTGGACATGAGGAGGTAGAGATGAACCGACACGACACAGGTAACAAGTGCAGCGACGCTGCTGGTCGGTACCAGTCCTAGTCGGTACCAGTCCTAGTCGGTACCAGTCCTGGTCAGTATTAGTTCTGTTCAGTATTAGTTCTGTTCAGTACCACTTCTAGTCGGTACCAGTTCTAGTCGGTACAAGTTCTAGTCGGTACCACTTCTAGTCGGTACCTGTTCTAGTCGGTACCAGTTCTAGTCGGTACCTGTTCTAGTCGGTACCAGTTCTAGTCAGTACCTGTTCTAGTCGGTACCAGTCCTGGTCAGTATTAGTTCTGTTCAGTATTAGTTCTGTTCAGTACCAGTTCTAGTCAGAACCAGTTCTAGTCAGTACCAGTTCTAGTCAGTACCAGACCTGGTCCATACCAGACCTGGTTAGTATTAGTTCTGTTCAGTATCAGTTCTGTTCAGTATCAGTTCTAGTCAGTACCAGTTCTGGTCAGTTCTAGTCAGTACCAGTCCTGGTCCGTATCAGTCCTGGTCTGTACCAGTCCTGGTCCGTATCAGTCCTGGTCCGTATCAGTCCTGGTCCGTACCAGTCCTGGTCCGTACCAGTCCTGGTCCGTACCAGTCCTGGTCCGTATCAGTCCTGGTCCGTATCAGGATGAGCCTGTAACACAGTCTCTTTCTTTCTTTTGGCTGACTCAACTTCTTTTTTCTGGACCTGTTCCTCCACCGGTTTGTTGGAAATTCTCGTTGGGCGTGTTCTCAACACAAATAATCATTTCCCTCCAACCTTTCAGACGTCCAGGACTCTCTGCAGGACTGTACCACCTCCTCCTCCTCCTCCTCCTCTTCCTCCCCGCCGCTGCCTGCGGATCATGTGCTCTACTCCGGAGCTGTTTTATTCCCTGGTACATTAAACTATTCTGCATGTTTTGTATCTGAACTTTAGTACAACAACAATTCAAATTCTAGACAATGATTAGAAGTAAAAGTACAAATTCACAATAACCAGGAGCCCAAAGCTTTATATTTCTCCTGTTGCTGTAGTCTGTTTAATAATGACCAGTAGAATAACCCTTGTTATACTCCTCAGCCTCAGATAACCATTTACATGGACTTTAGCAGTAAATAAGTGTGTGGACACTGGATTCTGGCTTCTGTCCTTTACAATGAAAGCACATATAAGGAGGATCTTTTAATAGAGTATGAACAGGAGGAATTATTAAAGGAAGGAGAACCTCTTTCACTGTTCATATGGACATGTGACTGTTCTAAGACAGACCTGCAACTGTCCTTTTAAAGGTAGAGAGTGAGTTTCTTGTGGTTTATATGAAGGTCTACGTGTTATTTCTTTACCCACATGAACAATATGACACCTTTTTAAAGTCTTTAGCTACCGAGGTCGGTTATGTTGCCCCGAACAACATTACACTGCTGGACAAAAGCATTCCTAACTGTCTGGATGAATGATAAATGCCAGTACTTTCCTTTTTTTGTAGTGAACCCTCTGAATTTCGATAAATTCCGTCTGCACAGGTTCTTTTGATCAACACGGCTGTCCTTTGATCGTGTTCCCTGTGGACGGACAAGAAAAACTCCCCTCACAAGTCAGCAAAGCAGAAGTGGTGGATTTCATAAATTACTTTCTGAGCCTGCACAAGTATGTGGAGTCAAAGTGTGTGTGTGTCTGTGTGTGTGTATAGATGAATGGTGTACTTGACCAGTGGTTGAATTGTGTGTTGACAGTAGGAAGCAGGAGAAGAGCAGCTTGGTGTCGGTGGTGGCTGATCTGAGGCACGCCTCTCCTCCCACCACCAGGTTCATCGCTGAGACGCTTCTCCTACTCCAGGTTGGATTCTTCTTCTTCTTATTATTCTTATATCAGACTGCTCCGCTGCTCTCTTGGTGCTTCTGTGGAAAATGCCTTTTAACATGTTCCTCCTGGTTGTTGTAGATACCCACCACATTCAGACATTTAGACGATTAAAGGTACAGTGTGTAGTTTTTGGAGGCTTATAGTGGTGAAGTTGCAGAGCTTAAGCAACATGACAGCCTCATGTAATAAAAACACAGGGGTTCTAATACACATTCATTTATATATTAATTAAAACATGACAACTTAACATACATTTCAAATCTGTTCTTCTGGATCAGGGGTCTTGAACGTTTTGCAGACCAAGGAGCTGATAGAGAAGCTGGTACTTTGTATGAAATTGCAAATGTATGGCTAATGTATGTACAGCTTAATGTATTGGACGTTCATAATGATGAGGGGCTTGATTGAAAGATTTAATGTCTGAATTAATTGAAGAGCTGTCACCAGACCTGCAGCCTGTCTCAGACCTCAGTGCTGGGCTGCCACCGCATTGCAGTTATTTCTGTTATTTAACTAATTAACTAAATGCATAGTGGCACTCACTGCAGCTTCTGTTCCATACGGAAAGAAACTCAATACATACGTTTTGGAAACAAAAATTAAAGAGTCATTTCTAATATTAAAGTGAGTGGGCAGGAATGAGCCTCCAGAGTTGATTGCCTCTACTTTTGTAGTGTTCTGCAGTTCAACAATGTCCAGTATTGACAAATGGATCATAAAAGTGCACAAATTTAGTGGAGCCGACTGGATAGGCTTAAACTAATCCTTGATGTTCTTTGTCTTCATGAAACAACTGTGCAGGTAGCTTCTTTAGTGCTGTTCTCCACTGGAATGTTGGGAAGGTTAGCAATAATTAATTGACAGCTAGCTAGTTTCTCTAATTATACCCATTATACCTTATTAACCCATTATCTTGCAAAATGTTCCAAGTGTGAAATGTTATTGAGAAGCTTATTCCTGGTGCAGACATCCTCATGTCCACCATGGTAATGATATACTAAGACACCAATATTCCTGGTTGAATTGTCCTGTCACACATTATATTTCCACTTGGTTTCTTTTTAAAATAGTCGTTTTTAAAGCTGCACTTGACTACCCCGTCCAGAACAGCTGGCTTCTCAAAACCTAGAGAAGCGTGCCGCCCCCTGAGTTCCTCACATGCGCTGCTGGATTTAGCTCAACATTTGATGTCATTTTCTGTGGGAAGGGAAAGCATATATGAAACCCGGAATTTAATTTGAGCCCAGAGGAATGTCACTGAGGAGCGCGTTCTTCTTCCACAGAAGCTGAGACAATAGGAGATAAGACCAGTATTTGTGTGTGATAATCTAGCGTGACGCATCTTTGTATCCCAAGTAATGTTCAGGGACAGCTTTTGTGAAGCGGCTGCCTGCCGTTTGTGCAGTTGCTTATATCTGAATTATGCATGAGCGGGATTTGGACTCCTCTGCACATAGTACAGTGAACTTGTGACTGGCCTCTTGACTAGCATAACTCTTTCTTGCAGCGTTATGCAACAATCGGTGTGTGTGTGTGTGTGTGTGTGTGTGTGGGTTGGTGGGTCTGGGTGTGGGGGTCACATGCTAGGTTATTTAATAGAAAAGCCTCAGGGAAATTGCATTAAATGAGCAGTTATGTAGGGGATGCTCCTCTTTTGTATGTAGAACAAGAAAACAGTTTACTAATGGAGTCTGTGTTGCTGGTGCATATGGACGTTTATACGCTTTATTTTTCCCATTTCAAACCGCTGTGATGAGGAAACCCCAGTTTATAGTCCTCACCCTTTAACTACATGAATGCCACATGATTTCCCAAATGCTACTTAATGCATTTGTCTTAAGGATCTTTTTAAAGCGTACAACAACTTGATTATTTTTGCCAGTGGCGACAGCGATGCATCAAAACACAGTGACGTAAAAGCCACTAATTGCCAGCAGGCGGTCGGGGCGGCATGCAGAGGACAAAAAGTTCACAAATCGTTGCTAAGAAGTGAAAACAAAATTCTCCTGAGATTCTGTAAATTCCTGAGTTGAGTGTTGCTGCTCATCGGTCATTTACTTCCACAACCAACGTGGAGGCGTGGAGGCTCAGAGGATGCCCATGTCTTTCATACATGAGGCCCCCAGTGATTTCAATCCGTTATGTGTAACACAAAGGCACAAGACAAAATATGATATCCTGATATTTTTAGGCTGAAAGGTGATTTATGACATTGAGATATTCTACGAAGAGGGATAAATACGATGAGGACAGATACGACATACCATGATGTAGTTGAGTGATCATCTCACCAGGTTCTGGCTATGGCTCCAGCTGCTGGGGAATCTCAAGCTACCGCAAATGGATTGTCAGCACCTTTCTAGTACTGTGGCCCCGTACACGCATCATTAATGGCAGAGGCTGTCATGCAAGGTGCTCCAGTTGGTCATTTCTGGGTTCAGGTCAGAGATACATCACCATGAGGACTGGAGAAGGCAGAAATCCAACTGTCAGTCTTCTGATTAGTCTGGCTCTACCTCCTGTGCTACAGCTGCTGCAGAGCCTCTTTAAACTGCTAAGATCCTTGCATTTGTTTTTCCAATGTTACCAATTTGGCTGACAGATGCTCCACTTCAGCATCGAGCCCAGGTGATGTCAGTCAGTGTGGGTGGAAAGCGTTTCATTTGATCTCAATCAACATGCCTGGTTAAATAAAGGTGAACAAAAGGCATGAGGCTTGATGTTTGTAGATATAAATCAGATTTCACTGTCTGTAGCTCCATCTTGATGGATCATATACTTTTGGTCAAGGCCACTTGAAATTCAACAATGAAATATGAGGCTGCAGTTACACCTTTTTTTTTATTATGGCAGAAAAGTCATGTCATAATACATGGACTGCTACACAGGAAGTCACAAAAGCCAAAGTTTACTTCAAAATTCAAAACTACTAGCATGCTCTATGCAGCTTAGTATGAGCCTTGATGACATGTTTTCTAAGGGTTAATTTACAGCTGAATTTGTTTAACATAATATGATTGTGCTCATGCTGTGTGCCAATTTTGTATGTGATTTAGATTCAGTTTGACTACAGAAATGATCAGAAAGAACCATTATAATGATTTAATTGTCTTTTGAATCATGATTTGTGACTACAGGGAGATCATTTTACTGTGCTACATTGCACATTTGATCCGTTATGCTCATACATGCATCGTTTTATTTTTTTCTCCTGTTATTTTCTAGCTTGTTTCATGCCTTTCCTTCCTTTTGGTGAACTGCAGGGTGTAGAGGGGAGGTCCAGGAGGAGGGCACTGTTTCTGCTGCTCCTGCAGACCAGCAGAGAAAGCGAATTTCTAACAATAATAGCATGTGACCAGTGTGTGGAGGCCTCTCCAAATGCAGAAGTCACTGTATAAATAACATGTTAATTTGTGCAAGCAGCGTGATTGTGGTACCCTGTCGCAGCATGCTAGCTAGCAGTCTATTACACACATGCTGATGTGATGCTATAATAATAAAAAGACCTTTGTTGCCGGCTTCATGGCAGAACAACTCTGCCCCCATTCCAGTCTTTATTTAAAAGTGTATTTCATTTGTTTTTTACACAGAACATCAAGGGAGAATAATCCTATAACAAAGGAGGCTGTGTAAAAATCACACAAATGAACACATTCATCTGAAGAGGCCCAATAATAGCTGCTGCAATAAATAGAGTAACCGCTATTTATTTAATACACATTTCAGTGTGTAAAAAATAATCATCTAAATGTCTTATTAATGTAAGGAGGCTGATACAAACACATACCATTGGTTGGATTATGGGAAATGTAGGAACCAGTGTTTTTGGAGATCAACCCATACTAGTATTAGAAGTTTGTACATCTCTCTTCTACTTTATGTGTAACCATCATTTTAAAATTCTGTCTTGTACTACTCCCCAAACCTTGTGTGAAATATTAAATTGTTCAGCATTAGGAGTCCTTTCATTCACTGTTGCTAACCAGAATGTTTTGGGGTAGTGCTGATTTCTGTCCGCTGGTCTTTCTAGCTGCATAAGAGGATCCTCCACACCATTTACATTCTTCAGCCCAAGAAGAAGGATGTAGTGAAGCTGCTGCTGAAGCTCCTGGCTCCTTCAAAGTCTTTCACTGCCTCTTTCAAGGTGAATGCAGCAACATGTTGAACACCAGGGTTTTAGGTACAGATGTGACACCACACATCCTGATCTGTGTTTTTTTTTGTTGTTTTTTTTTGCAGAAAGTCCTTTTGAAAGAAATTTCCGATCTTTCCAACTACATAGACAGAAGCCAGCTGACAGCCTCACTGGGTGGATATCTCATCTACTGTCACCAGAGCTGGGTTGCCTTCATTAAGGTAATTATATTATAATGTTCTCCTGAGTCCTACTGAGAAAGTCCTAAATCATAAAGATGGTTTGACAATGACTTATTACAATGCTGCTTTAATCCAAAACCTCTGGTCGAGTGTAAAGATTAACAACAGTTTGTTGTAAATGGTCACTGAAAACGAACCTTTGAAAGTTTGGAGTGCTTTTATATTTGCATGTTTGGTTGTTCAGAGCGGTGCACACTCTGGACCAGAGGTGAAAATCCCCATTCTTTGATTGGGATGACAATATGCAGTAAATTCACAGAGAATAATGTATGGGGGGGGTACTATACTAATAATCTGGCCTCATCTTCTCTCTGCCTCTATTTGCAACGTGCCTTGCAGGTTTGAGCCCTCAGCATGTTCTAATGTTTTAAACAGTGTTGTTGGGTAATAGTTATATCACTGTTCCATATTTATTTATATATAAGGCAAATGAGTGAATCAATGAAACTATGAAAACCTCTGGTCTCCACTCTCTCCCCTCTTCTCCCCGTTCCCTCCCCCTCCTCCTAGTCTCTGTTGCTATGATACATTGCATCGTTAGAGCTCGTTATCGATCATTAGGTCTGACTTCCTGGCTTCTACGTGTTAGTTTGATTGATTTCTTCCATGTAGCTAGCTGCTAGCTGAAAATTAGCAGTTAGCCACTGGCCCCGCCCCCTGGAAAACAGCATCTGGACGAAACCCCTTTGAGGAATCAGGGGTTCACAATTAAGAAACGCACTGTTTTACATTTAGCAGCACTCCTGTTGTGTGTTCACTTAACATTTTTTTCAATATTCCAAATTATG
The DNA here is from genome assembly GCA_030544235.1 of Lepturacanthus savala. Taxonomy (NCBI): domain Eukaryota; kingdom Metazoa; phylum Chordata; class Actinopteri; order Scombriformes; family Trichiuridae; genus Lepturacanthus; species Lepturacanthus savala. The sequence continues at coordinate 20,516,371 of CM060477.1, forward strand.
TGTTATTTGCTTCCAAAGATTTTTGCAGGGGCACTTTGTGGAAGGAGGGAGCAGATAGTCATGGCTGTCATTGTGAATCATACATGTCATTGATAGGAAAGATATTCTTTTAATATCATTATCTTTTTGAACTGCTCTGTTGATTCTCATAGAGTCCACTGTGGATCTCTGAATGCGACCCTATGCCAGTGAAGCTAGGACATCCCAGGAATGTTGTAGTATTGCTTCAGCAACGTATTGTTGAATGTGGACCATTGTGAACCAGCACTGTTCATTGTTCAGCCTCCTTTTCAATGTTCAGGCCATCGGCAGCTAGCTGGCTAACGGCTACCTTCCAATGCATTACAAACTGATCGGTTGTGTTTGTGTAACTAATCTGAAACCATCAATTCTGATGACTTATTATCGGTTTATGACACAAACTGTGCGTAAATCTTCCGCTTCCATCTGAGGTGGCACACATCAAGTCTGTGTTTCCTGTGGCGAGCGCGCTGCTGCTGAACAGAGATGTTTTCATCCGTGAATCCATTCATGAGATCCGTCCGAGCGGCCTGCGTCTATTGTTTGTTACCTTGGTGAAGCTTGTGCAAATGCCTGGCGTAATCAGCTGACCTTATTCACAAGTGAGAGGAGCCCCTCTTTCCATCCCATTATATATTCAGTCATGTCCAGCACATGACAGGGAGCTCTCTGCCTATAGGAGACCTATTCAGGATGTGACAGTCTCCAGTAGACCTACAATTACATTTAGTTCCTGAGCAATAGCAGAAGATGTTACTGACAACAGTTGATCCCTGCTTGTTTTTCATTGGTTGTATTTTCAGTTAGATCTACATCTTATTTACTGTGGTGGTCTGGTCTGTGCTGGTTCCTGCAGGAGATCGATGCGTTTGTCCAGCAGTTCCTGTCTGTGGTCCAGCAGCTGCCGTCCTGCATCGCCACCCTGCAGGCCCTGTCCAGGCTGCCGCTGCCCACCACCTTCAGTGAGCTCCAGAACTTCTGCTTGACCAACGAAGCTACGTTCCAGCAGCTCAGGAGGTCAGGCCTGAAACCGTTGCATGGATAGCTGCACCTCACGGTCTTACTGCATCTGCTGTAGTGCTGAAACAACCGTCAACACAAACACCACTAAACACACCACAAACTGCACAAGGGTTTTTTATTGATTATAAGTGAGAAAACAATCATTAGGTTAATCAATGTCTGTCAGTAAGACTAACTGAAGCAGCTATTTATGATACGATTTTAGATTCAGGGATGTATAATTGCAGTGAATTAGATTATCTTGTAGGTTGTAATGTATTGAAGGGAAGTCTAGTCAGTCCTTTTTTCTGCTGCGTTTTGCAATATAAGCACCATTTGATAAATTGGGACAAGCATTAATTAGGAGTTGTGTTTTAATGTCCCCACCACACTTTTTGGCAGCTTGAGATCTTATATAATTAGTTCTGTATTTATATATAAATGGGTATCGAGTATATGAACTCAATTGATTTATTCATACCAAGTTTTTAGAGGTGGGTTATGCACATTTCTAATCAAGAAAGCAACATTTTAAAGGTGCACCTGATTATAAATGACTGCAGTATGAGAAGTATGAAATAACAAATGTAGAACTTATATTTCCTGTTGTATTGGAACACATTGACAAGTAGTATTACTAAGACTAATTATACATTTCTTCTGTATTTTATTTATCTTAACTTATTTTGCCTGTGGAAAACAATTAAAGGTACCATTTCCTGCTCTTTTCTGTTTTTATATTTTGATATCCTTCACATAATAGATTTGTGGTCTGATGTACAAAAACATTCATGAGCATCTCTAACAGAGATGATGGTTGATTGAGATGATTCTGATTGGATAAGGAGTCCGGTGTAGGCCGTGAAGTCACTTCCTAATGACATAAAACAAAAATGTACATTTTGAGATACTAAAGAAAAACAAATGCATTTTAAAAAGAGTTGGTCTTTCCCATCTTGCCAACCATTATTTGTCATTGGCCCATGGACGTGTAGATAAATGTATATATAAAACATGTATCTTAGTGATAATACTTGTCATTGTGTGGGCTGCACCTATCAAATTCTTCTTTTTTTTTGATTAAAAATGTGCACAATTCACCTCTGGAATCTTAGTGTGGATCAAGGAATTGAGTTTTTAGACCTGATCCCAGTTGATTTGGATTCCTTCACCTCAGTTATTCAGTTACACCCCAACTTTACTGTCTGAAACAAAGGGGGATGTGATTTATGAATGAATTTATTCCTATGGTCCTAAGGTCATTTCACACCAAAGCAGACGTTTGTGTCACAACTTGCAGTAAACACCCCTTATCTCCTGTTTTTGTTCTATATTTATTTGCTAATTCTTTGAAACTCCTCCGTATTGTGTATGTCATTGTGTGTGTGTGTGTGTGTGTGTGTGTGTATGGGTGTGTGTGTGTGTTAGGGAGCTGGGGCTGGATGAGCTGCTGAGGCACTGTGAGAGTGTGGTGGAGAAGCTGCGGTACCCAGAGAAGGAGCCGTGCTACCAGGCCATGGCCGGCACTGCTCTCTTCACCCACACAGCCTTCGATATGCTCCAGAACCACAGCAGGTACTGCAGGAAGTCAGAGTTCAGCTTAAAACACTTCCCACACATACAGGTTGCAGTGAAAGGTTACACAACACCAAACGTTAATGTTAAAGGTCCCATTACATGTTTCCCTGCAGTTATAATACCCCTAACATGATAGAGTTATCATTATTATCATTATTATTAATGATTAATGATGACCTATGGTAATGTCTCAAGCCCCTCACTGCTGCTCAATTAAGAAGGTTGTATTTGGCCCGTGTCATGAATATTCATGAACCTCTGTTCTGATTGGCTGGTTCTGAGTGACAGATTGCTGAGGCCAATCAGGTAACAGCTCACAGGGCCTGAAAGTGATACAGGCAAAGATGTCAGGTGTCAGCCTGAAGCCCAGGCTCAGAGGATCTGTTTCCATCCACCTGTTCTTATTAGTTTTTGTTTTTTTAATGTGAATAAATACTCAAACAGAGTTTTTACCCTTTGAGGAGGTGGATCTGAATCTTTCGTCTTTCTCTTTTCTCCATTGCAGTCATTTCAGTAAAGATCCAAGCCAAAAGAAACCATAAAGTATAGAACCCTCCCTATTTGTGGATGTAGACTGGTATGAATGAGCAGTATTAATGACTTACCCCAAATACCATGGGATTTAAATCTGATTGGCTTATTTAATTAAGTCCAGAGCAACCCACATCGAGATCAGTGGTCTTATGTCATAGTTTGTGTGTTAGTAGGTGCAGAAACACAAATATAGTGCAAAAGGACTGTAAATGTAGCTTTTTATAACCTGGCCCTGGGTAAAAATCAATGGGCTGTCTGAGAACTACAGACACAACAGAGCAGTCTGAAAACAGGAGTCTAACTGGGAATATTGAATAAGAAAAAATGGAAAATGTCTGCCTTGTCTGTTTTTATTTTTATTGAATGCCTAAGTATACATGAGTGACTGGATATTTGTAATTTACTGAAGCTAAAGCCACCCACCAAACATTGTGATAAATTGATGCTGTTTGACAGGATAACCGCAGCCGTAGAGAAGGTGGAGCTGCTGTGGCACCAGGCCTTCTCTAAAGCTCGTCTCCAGCTGCAGGTGTTGAAGCTGCGGGAGGAGGCGTTGCAGGTGAGTCAGCAGGCAGCAGATTGGGTCTGAATGACCTGAGATTTGATTGAATTATTGCAGGAGATTCATTATGAAAGGCACGGTGTTCTGCTTAATGTAAATCCATATGCAGCGCATTAGGTCTAACTTTATTGATGTGTAATTTTTAAAGCTTTTTCCCAGTCCTGCTCATTAGACCTTCATGGATTTTAACATTACAGTCCTTAACTTTTAGTACAGAAATGACTTTGCAAACCATGACAAACATCTGGATTTCCTCTCTACTCCTCTGTTACAGATCACTGAGCAGATCGAAACCCTTCTTCAAGAGAAGCTTCAGCCTTATGAGATAGAAATCGCCAAGGATGCAGCAAAAGCAGGGAAATTGATGTCCGACTTTGAGACTTCCATTCACACCCCTGCTATGGTACTGATTGAGCCCATGCAGTTAGTTTTAAGATGTGGCCTGAATATAATTCCCCTTTTTGTGATCAGTGGTTCAGTTTCCACAAAGCTATGCATGTAGTTGATTGGATAGCTGATAGGTGTGTAGAAATAAATGAGTAAATTATAGCAGCAGTTGACATCACCTCGTCATAACGTCAGCGTTAACCGTTGTCCGCTGCCAGGCCCTGGTGTGCTGTGCGGAGGACGTGATCCACATGATGGCAGAGATCCTGACGTTGGACAGTCGGACCAGGGAGCGCTGGGTCCTGGATCTGGAGCGGCTGAAGGAGAAGCTCCACTCGGCTGTGCACTTCACCCTCCAAACCCTCAAAGCAGTTTCTAGCTATCATCATTACTACAACAAGGTCAGCAGCAAGTGTTGGTGAGGCTGGTTGATGGTTAATAAAAGGATATATTACCCTTTTTTGTTTCCAAAGTGAAGATTTGCAACTATCCTATGCAGTAGAGTGATGCCTTTGGGGTTTTCTGAATGAAATAAGTACACTACCTTCAATAAGTTAGGGGTATTTTCAGAGATTTTATGTATAGGGAGGTAATTGTATTAAGGTGATAGGGCGACACACCTCATCATTGTGTTTTCCACATAATGGTCAATATCCCTAATTTTACATGAGTAGTGTAATTTCTTTTTGTAGTTTCTTAAACTCTGTTACACTGAACATTTCTGAATAAATGTTAAAGAACATTTAATGGCAGATGAGTTTCCCCCTTTAAAACAGTTTAAATGTAAACATTGAAACAAGCTGATGTGATGAAATCAGTGATTGTTGGAAGTGTTTAAGTCCTGTAGGAATTTGAATTGTCTTAAACTATCCACTGAATAGTAAGAGGTGAAAGCACCTGAAATGGCCGTTGAATTGTAAATTATATTTATTAAATAAGACAGAGTAGACACTTTCATCCATTTCTTTTTGAGGACAGTTGTGTAGGGGTGTGATGTATTTCTAGTATATTCACGGTTTATTTTCCCTGTTTAGGCCAACAGCTGGTACAGGCTGGTCCTCTGTGAGAACTTCCTCCAGGAGTTTCTGTCGGCCGTTGTCGGGGACGACGTCTCCAGACAGCGACGGAGGAGAAACTGGGGGGCGGTCCCTGCGTGGAGGCAGAAACTGCTGATCTTCCTGAAGAAGAATCCCCCTCCAGACATGGAGGAGCTGGTTCATCTGGCTCATCTGTCTAACGTCATCCCGGACGAGGAGGTCCGACAGGCGGGCGAGCAGATGTCTCAACGGTGAGGGTCTAGGACTGCCTCCACACTTCTTAAATGACTGCTGCATGCTGGAAGATGTGGCTCCAAAAATGTCAGAAAAAGCTGCTAGAACAGCTGAACTTTATTTGAGGTTAATCGGAGGCACTTTAATTGGTGACAGGTGCGTGCTGACTCCAATTTAACACGAGTTAGAATGTAATTGGTTAAATCCGAACACAGCCACATCCCCAGTTCTAAGTGGGCGTGTGCACTTGTGCAACCTCATTATCTCACTTTATTTTTACTTCACCTCCCTGAAAGATTTCAGTTTTTGTTGTTTCTTTAATTGTGTTGTACACGTTATAGGTCACATTAAAGCTGTTAATTTTAACAGGGTGTGTGGACTTTTAATATCATGGATAGCTTCCTATTTCTAGTGTAATGATAGACCTGAACTAAGGCTGTGCAATTAATTGAAATTTGATTTGTGTGTCGAACGATCTCCAAACACATGTAAACAAGTTAAGATGACTTTTGACATTTTTCGAAAAGTTGAGTGAATGAATTGAAATATCAGATGGAGGGCATAATGTTTGGATGAGAAACAGGGTCAGAAACCTTTGATGGGAAGCCTTTGGGTTCCAAGAATCTGACCGGATTTACTATAAGGTGAAATCTATGATTCTTGGCAGCGCAACAAATCCAACATATCTGTTTAACATCTCAAACAAAAGCACAAAGCCATTCATGCTGGATAAATTCATTGTGTAACTGAAAAATAATGGTTTGAATAATCCTGATTTTTTTCTATAATCCAGCAGCCCTAACCTGAACCCATACATTTTTGGTCAAGTGCCTGTTTAGTTTGGAACATTTTCCTGATGGAGGTTATGATTAATTGGCAGAATATTTTTAGTATTGGACAAAAAACCCATGCAGATGATGTGCACTCTTTCCACTTTGTGCTGATCGATGTATCATTCCCATTTAATTTGTTTGTGTTTGTCAGGTGCTTGACCCTGAGGAAACTTCTCATTTCTTCAGGACCCGTGGCTGTGAGTCACCTCCAGCTGGCCTTACAGTGGCAGTACGAGTTGCTGCGGAGCTTAAACACCGTTACAAAGGCTAAGGATGAGAAAGGTTGCCTTTCAGTGTCCAATCTCTCTAAATGTGAAGCCAAGGAGGCAGCCCATCTCTTTGAAATGTCTCCTTCCTCAGCAGTTTGTGGGACGGTGTCGGCGGAGGGGAAACCCCTCTCCCTCAGCTCGTTTGACTCGGGCTTCGACGGAGTGGGGAGCAGCCAGCTGGAGGCTTGGGGAGGGGGGGAAGGAGTGGAAGGACTTTCCAGATTATTGGGGACTGTGAGACCTTCAGTGAGTCAGCCTCACGTCCCCAAAGAGAACACATCCAGCGTTTCGGATTCTGAAGACCACAGAGAGGAGTTTGACTTCGGCTCTGTGGGAAACTCCTCCAGGGCGAGTATCCAAGTAATCCCTAAAGTAACCGTGGATTCCCTTAACTTTGAGATCAAAGTGAAGCGGTCGGCTGCGCTGCCCAGTAACCCGTGGCTCAGCTTGCCAGTAGATGACCTGGAGAACTCGTACACGGTCACGATCACGCACAACCCGCTGCCACAGAAGGGAGACCTACAGTGTCCCGACCCCCCCGAACCCCACGCCAATTCTAACCAGACCAACGGGTACCGAGATCAGCCCACGCAGACGGAGGATTGGAGCAGCACGCAGCCCGGAGAGCCGAGGAGCAGGACCTGGATCCTACATTCACAAAGCAGTTTAGAAGACCCTGACCTGAGTCCCATCTGCAACGTCCTCTCCAGCACAATCACAGAAGAAAGAGACAAGTCCGACTGCACCGCAGAGGGGATTCCTACGCTGCTTTGGGATTCTTATGACCTTCATGATCAGAATCAGGATACTGTCGACGGGTAATGTGTTTACTCCAGAATTTTTATTAAGTTTGGCCTCAAATCAAAGTAAAATTGAAAGCAAGGCTCTGTAACTTTTTGACTAGATAATGTCAAGGCAGTTTATTTATATTGCTTAATATCACCAATTTTCCTCAACCGCTTTACAATCTGTACAGCACATCCTCTTCCCTTAGTCCCTCAATTCTCCTCAAAAACATGTTAAAGTTGAGAAACATTTCACTTCCAAAAGGAAGTCAAGTAATGTTGTTTTCTCCTGTAATCATGTGCTTTGTGGACTTGGAAGGTATTCAACCATGTCCCTTGGGGAGTGCTCTGGGAGTATGGGGTATGGACCTCCTGACATGGTCCATCTAACCTTTATGGACAGAATTTCTAGGTGCAGCCAGGGCGTTGTTCAGTGGCCTCAGGATTGGATCGCTGCTTTTTGTAGACACCGGTCCTGGTCCTATAGGCTTCATCGGACCTTGACCTTCAGCTCTTGTTGGAGCGGTTTGTAGTGGAGTGTGAAGCGGCTGGGTTGAGAATCAGAACCTCCCAATCTGAGGCCATCGTTCTCCGCCAGAAAAAGGATGGAGTACAGTCTCTGGGTCAAGGATGAGATCCCGCCTCAAGTGGAGGAGTTCATGGTCACGAGCTTTGGGTAGTGAGCGAAAGGAGAGATTGTGAATGAATACAAGCAGCTGAGAAGAGTTTCCTTCTCAGGGTGGCTGGGCTCTCCCTTACAGATAGGGTGAGTTGCCAGGAGGAGTCAGAGTAGAACCCCTGCTCCTCCACATCAAGAGGAGCCAGATGAGGTGGATCTGAGATCTAGAGAGGAGCCTCCTGGACGCCTCCCTGCAGAGACTATGACTGCATCAGAAGCCTTAGAAGCAGTTCCTTCTAACCAGTAGCTACTTCTCCAAAGCCACAGTAGTAGCTTCTATGTAGGACGTTGGCCAGTAGGAGGGACAATGGACGGACAAGGGGAAAATGATGTATCAGAAGTGTTTGCCTCTGAATTCACCTCATCAGATTTTTAATAACTCATGTTCACACTCATTTTTCAAAAATGGAGGCTAAAAACATTCAATGACTTCTGAATATCAAAATCTGGTGGAACAGATTTCCTTCCATGAACAGAAGCACAATAATAAAATCTCACTGATGATGTGATAAAATTGCTGCAGGTGCTATTTTTATGCTTTCTAACTGTGTCCATCAGACTTGAACATGTAAACCCATTCTATGTTTTCAGTGTTACTGATGACTTGCTAAAGGACTGGGATGTTAAGGAGCAGGAAGGGTTAAGGGAGGTGGAGAAGATCCTGGACAGGGCTGATGAAATACTGGAGGTGAGATGTTCACCATGTGAGTGAAGAGGAAACTATTGCTGCCATGTAGGCCTGTTTACTGTTAGCTAATGATTGATCATTTAGTTTGTAATGTCTGTAATATATGTCAAGGACCCATCACAAGTCACATGATGTCTTCATTTCTTAGTGCTGTGATCAGCTAAATAGAACCCTAAATAATTTCAGGAAAAATCAGCTGTAACCATCAAATGTCTGATGTTTTTTATTCAGCAAATGTGACTTCAGACATCGCTGCCAAATAAGAGCTTTGTTAAATTAAATTACTTTTAGCGCTGTTGACTACGAGTGGAAAAAATTCTCTCTATATAAATCTGTCTGCAAATATTATATTATGCTGTTTGCCTTTAGTTTGCCTTTAGTATTTTGTGTTCCTTGCTCCGCAGGAGGAAGAAAACATTCTGGCTCAGGAGGCAGCGCTGGATGTCCTCCTGAGGTCAGAGGACATGCACAGTCACCCTATGTGGGACAGTGAGGACCAGCTTCACATGGTAGGTCACGCATACACCAAATCAGGAAGGTAAACTTCATTTCCCAGGGACGATATTCACGTTTTTCCTTTTATTTCAAACAGGCATCTGGCAGTGACAGGACCCCAAATATGATTTTTTTTTTTTCCCCCAGTGAGTTTCAGTTTTGGTACCAACAGATGGTATTTGTACTAATTTGATTTGTGCAATATCAGTGAAGGCTGGAACAAGAAAGTAGTCATCACTTCATTCCAACAGCAGAGCAGGCTGTTTTTAGCTGACCACAATACATATTTGAACCATCAGCTGACAATGTTTCCTGTTGCTAAGCCCCATCTGTGCTGATGGATCTGTACTCTACTAACTGGCTTTGAGTCAGTGTCTGGTTATTTACCTTCCTCAAGAAGGAAGATAGACAGTGTAACTAGACTAGCCCCTAACGTTAACAAACTAGACTAACTATCCTCAGATAAGTGGAATGCCAATACATCCATATACCAATCATCATAAAAACAGTGCTTACTTTAAAGCTGTTGCTCATCATGGCAGGGTGTTCTTCATTTCAATACTGCAGATTTTTAAAACCTGCTTTGGATGTGTAATTCCAGGGTTCCCCTGCTTCACAAACCAGAGGCTGTGGAGCAAAAAATGCACAACTAAAACAGGTTTTAATAGAAATTGGAGTGACACATGAGATAAGACATTTATTGAAAAATAGGCAACATTAAAGAAAACCTCTTGGAGGGATGATGGCAACCAATCAGAGAGTCTAAAAGTTCCCCATTACCAGTTACATGTACCAAAGTGACTGTATACTTGGTGCAAAACAACTGAGCAGCCGTGACAATAGTTATAGTAGAAAATAATTTGACATCGTAGTAAAAGTCACAAACACAACAGTTACACAAAAATCCTATTATCCAAATTACTAAAGGCTCAGATTCGTTGGTTCTTGTCCCTGTTTCCCTCTAATCTCCAGAACCCTGAGTAGAACCCTGGAAGCTGCTGTTTAATGTATGCTTTCTGATATCAAACGATAGTGAAGGGTTTTGGATGTTAAACCTATTTTAATGTCTGTATTCTCTGAAATGTAAATGAAAGATGTTGAAGTGGGAAGTCTCTCACGGTGAGTGGAGGCAGCAGTACCTGTCCAGGCAAACAAATGACCCCTTTTGACCCCAGATTTCAGCAGATGTACTTTAATGACTTGTGCTGTTCTGGAAAATACCCAGTAGAAAATAAATCTATAGGCATACAACTTTCATTGCATGAATTCACTTACTAATTTGCAGATGTGTAAAATGTGTCCATGACTTCACATTGTTGATGTGTAAAAATGTGTTTTCACCATATTCACTACAATGAATGTAACAAAGCCTCTAAGTTTCTAAATATGTGATTTGTATAGGATGGGTAAAAGGATTTGGAACTGGATGAAGAACTTGGGATGGTGTAATTGTTGAGTTCCACTTCAAAAATACAGATAGACATGTACAACTATTCTCTACAACTACAAATTCCTCTGTTGTTTTACACCATACTTGTACAGCGGTGTCAAAAAGTGTAAAATGCTGCTTTTAGGTGACATTGTTGCAGCAAAACAGGGAAAAAACTACAACTTTGTTCACACCTTTCGCACTTTTTATATTCATTCAACTTTTTTTTTTATTTTTAAGATGTCGTCCAGTGAGTTGGCTGAAGCAGGTGTCCTTGGCCTGGAAGACTACAGTCACCCTGTAGAATGTGAGAACCTCATTGGATTCATAGGTGGATCTAAGGCCTGCACAGATGAAGGCCCCTGCACTTTAACCACAATAGGAGAAGATCCAGAAGCATTTTACAGCAGGCCGGACCTGTTGACAGAGTTGAGGAAGGTCAATGTCCTCGATGAGCTGATCATAGAGGAGAACCTGAAGATCTATGAGCTCAGACGCTGTGAAGAAAAGCCCAAAGATGAACCCTCAGGGAGCAGACGTACAAATGAGCCGTCGAGTACGAGCAAAGAGAGAGAGGCTTTCCGGTTCCAGCTGGAGAAGGAGAAAAGGGAGGTGGAGAGGCTCGAACAGAGTCTGGACAAAGAGTGTAAAGAGAAGAAGCATGACAAACCTAGAGGGGTTGGAAAATGTTCTATAATGGAAACGGCTCTAACCGGAAATAAGGAGGACAGAGAGCCATGTGATGAGCTTCTAAAGGCTGTTTCTAACAGATCACAGGAGACACATTCAACAGCACTGTCCCAGCAGGATCTTCAAGCTCAGGATGAACCTAAGACTCAAAGTGTTGAAGCAGAGTTAAGTCTTGAAGTTGCCAAAGAGGAAACGCCCAAGGATTTGGATCAACTTCCAGATTCCCAGTGCCAAGAACTGAGTTGCTCTGAGTCTGAGCCATTTGCATTTAATAGAAGTGCCTTAAATAGAAGCACTGATTTCAAAGGAGAGATCAAAATCCACCTTGTGGAGTGTAAATACAACAAAGAATGTGCTGAATCCGCTACCGTATGTAAACCAGAGGGTTCCCTAATGGCTGACACAAGGTCAAATGATGGAGCATTCCGCTTGGATGGAAAATCCCACATTCCTCCTGAGCCGAGTGAGGTTCTGCTGCCTGTGAATAACAAGCCCATCGAACATGAAGCCATGAATTCAACTCCGCCCTCAGCCGCACAAGATGCTGCTCTGGAGGAATCTGATCTCCGAGTTAACTCCGTTGACGCCCCGTCAGAGAATGTCAATTGCGACGCGGTGCTCAATCTGAATCTGAAAGAACACTGCAACAATAACAACAATAACCGTGTGCTGCTGGAGAAGAGCAACATATCATCAGACTGCAGTGAAACATGCGAAACCATCACCGAGGATGAAGAGGAGGCGTGTGTACAGGTAGAGGTTCACCTGAGGGAAGAAATCAACACGTCCCCTCCTACAAATACACTGCAGCATTATCAGCATTCACCTCTGCAGCTGCCTCCTGACCTGCCTCTGGAGTTTGACCCCGGTGGTAACGATGACGGTGAGGACTTGAAGTCTGATGGTGTTCAGAGCTCTGATGTCATGAGGGTCTCGGGTTCTGGATCAGCAGGGATCCAGGCCCAGCTCAGCCTCACCATGAGAGAGGTATTTACCATCATGCATGAAGTCTTCACCTTATTTGTTCTCTTAACCCTTTGATGCAATTAGATCAGATGCAATTAGAAAAAATTCCTCCTGTTATTCACTACTATAAATATCCCTGATGTCCAAATTCTGGATAAGTGTCCATTACATCCACTCTGAGGTAACTTATTTTATTTATTTTGGTTTTCTTCAGTGTCTCAAAAATGCAGTGATGTCTGTACTGTTTAGGTTCACAGTGCAAACGGGAACTGTTCATTCAGCCAGAGAGTGTTTCATATAAATGGGTCTCAGGTGTATACTGTGTTACAGGTACATCAGAAATCAGGCATGGGAGTTAATGTTCCAGTATAACAAGAGTGATTATTAGCAATACCACTTAATTAAATATTCAGCAGTATTTTGTGCAGATCAACCCTATAGCAACATGTCAGTGGAGCATGTAATAAAATGTTAATGTTCAGGGATCTACTGTTACTGTTCCCCCATTGGCCTGGATACTTCCTGATTTCTTAAAATCATTGCAGTGGAGGAAACCTTGACTGATTGATGGAGTAAACTGAAATCAATATGCTTCTTCTATTGCTGGAACACTCGTCTATTATTATCCACATTTTCTCAATGTGTTGAAAACCTACAGACAAACCCAACAAAGCTCCACAATAAAAGTAGTGACTGCTGAAAGCCTGAAAGTCAAGGGTTCAAAGGGTCACATAGGGCGTGTGGCTTCATTTCAGTGTTTGTCAATGCTGATTAACTCCACCGTTTGGTTAAAATGGATTTATGAGTTGAATTTGTTTGCAGGTGACAGATTGTAAGACCCCCATAGTCCTCGATACTGGGTCTGGTCTGATGAAAGCAGGATTTGCTGATCAAGACCTCCCAAGTATTGTATTCCCAACAATCATCGGGCAGCCAAAATATGAGGTAAGGAGGCGTCTCCTCACCTTCACTTGTACACAACAGCAATGGTCTTCACTTCCTGCCAGCTATTCTTACTGAAGGCTTTGTCTTGCCAGGAAATAATGAACGGTAACCTTGAGAGGGAGACCTACATTGGTCAGGAGGCCCAGCACATGAGAGGGGTCCTGCTGCTGAAGCATCCCATAAAGAACGGGATCATTCGTAACTGGGATGAAATGGAAAAGGTAAGATGTTTTTATTCACACAGACAAAACATGTCATCTGATTCACTGAATACTCACTAGATTATTCCCAGGTAAAGCTTGAATGATGGAGCTCATTCATACGTTTTACACCAAAGGGTCATAAAGCAGATTTACCAGATTTAGCAAACTATTCCACAGTTACTTTGGGAGAGAAGGCTCTGCCCCCTGAAGACTCTGTTGGAGCATGGTGCAGTGACGTACAAATCCTTTTCAAAGATCACAAGAACATCATTGTGTATTGACAGAGCCTAGCACCCTCTGTGAAAACACAATGTGAGTCCCACATAGTGTATTGACAGGCATCGCTAGCCCTCCATGGCTTTAAAAGCAAGGAGGAGTACTTAAATCTGTATTGAACTGGAAGGATAACAAACATAACTCTCACTGCAGCAACCTAGTACAGATAGCCTGCTCAGCTGACTAGAGTCCATAAGTCAGAAGCTACTGCAAATAGCACTGCTACCAATGGTGTATGAGGTCTATGGGGCTTATAAGACACTCTTCTAAAGCCCAAAATCACATAATTGTACTTTTTCAGAGCAGCAATATGGCGCCTGTGTTTATTTTTCATTTTCAGAGCAACACCTGTCTCACATGTGTGATGTCACACAAACATCACTCACAGAGAGCTCCAGGTGCTCTCTGCAGCACCTGGAGGGTGAACCAGGGAAACTAGGCCAATGGATGCTCATTGATGGCTTGACATTGTGAGAAAACTGTCAGCTTTAATAGTCCTGCACTGTTCAAGTCACCTGCTGTAAACACCTATTCCTCTTTTGAACAAGGACCTGTGCTGCCTCCTTCCCTCTGATTACTGCTTCAGTCCGGCCTCCCTCAGCTGCTATTAGCTCACTGGACCTGCCCATATGTGGACAACTAGTAAACATGTATTTTACTGTAATGTAGCCAGCCTGAATTCTTTGACCTGTTGGAAAAACGAATGAGTCTTCTGCTTTTCAGATTTGGCATCACACGTTCCAGCAGCTGTGCGTGGAGCCGGAGGATCACCCTGTCCTGCTGACAGAGGCAGCGATGAATCCCCTGGAGAACCGTCAGCGCACGGTGGAGATCATGTTTGAATGTTTCAACGTGCCTTACACCTACGTGGCCATGCAGGCGGTGCTGGCACTTTACGCAGCAGGCAGATGTTCTGGTAATCTTTGGTTTCTTCATGTCTTTTGACTTGTGCATTGTCTGCATTGTATCACAGGTTTGTGTTTTTATAACTCTCCTTGTAGGTGTGGTGTTTGACTCTGGGAATGGTGTGAGCCACAGTGTGCCTGTTTTTGAGGGCTACTCTTTACCTCATGCAGTGCAGTGCTTCCCTCTGGCTGGAGCAGATGTTACGGTGCATCTGAAAACGGTAGGCATTGATGTGAATGATCCGGTTACTGGATCCTTTAAATATGGGATATCTGAATGTGTCTGTTCCACTTTTGAAATCTAACAAATGTGAATTAGGTTTATTTCTACCAAGTGTTGTGCAGCAAATAAAGTGACTTTAGATGTGATTATACAAAGCATACACATACAACTATTTTCAACAACTACAAACTCCAGTGTCACAGGTGTAAAAAGTGTTTGACGTTACAGGACACGGTGAAATGCTGCGTTAAACATGTGGGAATGAGTATATGGTTAACCTCATATAGGACTCTACAGGATAGGCACTGACCATATACACTGGTGTGAAAGAATGATCCTGATTTCTTATATTTTTGCATGTTTGTCACACTTAAATATTTCAGCTCATCATACAAATTGAATTAGTCAAAGACGACACAAAATACTGTTTTTAAATGAAGGTTTTTTTATTATTAAAGGAGAAAAATGCTAAGCTAGATGACTATGTGTGGTGAAAGTGAAGTGAACTACAGTTCTGATTTAACGGGGGCTGCTACCACCACTGTACCTGTCAGAAGATGGAGGCTTCATTATACACGGATATATTAAATTGATTAGAAGTAAAAATCATCTACAGTATAAAAATGGAGAGATCTTCAGAAAGCTGTTTTACTTCTGCTAGTTGTAATGGTTGATATTGGTCATAGTGTCTTAGTGTTGGTGTGAAAACAGAAGCAGATGATTATGGGAGTTTCCTTTTCTCTCACGTTGACAAAAAACACCTTTTTTACGTTGCTGTTTCAATCAAACATTTTTAATGAGATGCACAACAAAATAAATTACAATGCACAACAAATACAATGTGATGCAGTCTTTTCTACCATTTAGCAGGTGTAAATTAAACATTGATGTGCTTCCAGCTTCTGCAGGAACAGGGGGTGTGCATGCGCACCACAGCAGAGATGGAGATAGTCAGGGAGATGAAGGAGATGTGCTGCTATGTGGCTCCAGACTATGAAGCTGAGCTGACTCAGGGAGGGTCTCCCTGCAGGGAGATGCATTACACCATGCCGGACGGACAGATCGTCACCCTCAGCACAGAGAGGTTCAGGTAACAACATTCAATCTACTCAACGGAAGGAGGCTCACATCTAAATTTCCACTGGACACGGACAGACTTAAAGTTTTGTCTTGGTACGTTCTAATAATTACCTTTAGGATGAGAAATGACTCACTAGGATTCATAGAAAAAGTCCAACTAACTCATCCAGTGACTGTCTACTTAATTGTATTTCATGCAAAAGTACCGATTTAAAAAAAACAAAACAGTTTCAATGATTAGTTATTTTAATTTTTACTCTTCATTCACCTTGGTAGGTCCCTACACATATTCTAAACCTTGCTTATGCAATATCTAGAAGTCAGAGGGAAATAATTGGCAAAGTACAGATTAGACTCATTGTACAACATAAACTACATGTATCACAGCAGCAACACATACATTAAATAAATTGCTGTCTCCTTAAAGTAACAAAACAAAAAGTGCAACTTGATCCCATATTTCACTAGACTACTACACTACACTGAAATATGCTCTGACCTGCAGGCCATGGTTTACCTCAGTAATCTGTCATGTGTAACACACACACACACACACAGTCTGCTTCAACAACTCAACAGACTACTGAAGCTGTGCTCCTTCATCCAGAGCTCCTGAGATTCTGTTTAAACCGGAGCTGATTGGACGGGACCACGACGGGATGCACCAGAGCGTGTTCAAGTCCATCCTCAGCTCAGACATGGACCTGCGGCGCTGCTTCCTGGGAAACATCGTGCTGTCAGGTAACACCTGCGTTACACAGCAGCTGAGCTTTAGTTGTCATTTGATTTGATCTATTTATTTTGATCTATACATTTTATTTTTGTGAAGGTGGGAACACTCTGCTGGCCGGCCTCCCTGAGCGGCTCCAGGCTGAAATCCGCGGCCTGGCGCCAGGCGACACGCGGGAGAGCGTCCGCGTCACCAGCCCCAGAGACAGAGACTTCTCGGTGTGGAGCGGCGGGGCGGTGCTGGCCAACCTGCCCGCCTTCAACTCCGCATGGATCAGCCAGGAAGAATACGAGGAGTTCGGACCACAGATCGTCAGGAAATGTTTCTGAGGCAGTAACGTATGAACGACTCCTCAGATTTCACAAAGTGCAATATACATCCAGCTGTTCTAAAGTGCCATGGATGGGTCCGAGCAATTCTAACCTCTTTTTAAATATCTGTCTGTCTATTTTATGTATTCTATTGTTTCCGTGGAGTCTGTTTAATCCCTGTCATCAGTCTGGATCTGTGGAGCTCTGCAGTTTCTATCAAGCTGCTGGTTCCTTTAAACCTCGTCTATTAACATCCATCAGTGTTTGTCATCAACTCCAGCTTCCTGTCGTTAGACACGGTCCCTCAAGATCCTATTAACTGTCTGAAGTTTCTCACTATGGGAATGTATCTCTGTATTAATTTAATCATTATTATATGAATGTTTGTAGTTGAGACTCAACTTGAAGCTGGCCTTTAATTGATGTCTGCCAACTGTGTTCCCAGAGTAGAAACTCAGCGTTCTGACTGCAGATAAATATGAATCTAATATAAAATGAATGAATTACTAACGATGAACTGTTCCATGACGTGAAGGTTGAAGCTCAGATCAGTGTAGCTGTGTTCCTGAAACCTCGTATTAAATGAGCATTTGTTTTAGGGCCTCTGTTAAAATATTATCATGTTACATCTTTATTTTACTCAATATAAATAACATTTTTTTTGTTTGTTTTTTTTGTCTTTAGGCCTTTTATGTCTTATGACCCCTCACAATTACAGTTTTGTAATTAATATTTTTCATCGTCTTTTTTTTTTTCTAAAATATCTACATTTTCTTCTTTCTACTTTTTGTGGTAAATGTCCATTTTTTTTTTCCAGTTTAGTTTTTATCCTGTAGTTTCCTTCATATCCCGATCTAAGTGACAGTGTGTATGTGAATGAGTTGCCTGCTTTGAATGCAGTAATGTGAATTATAGGAGGAGAAACTCTGATTTCTGGGATGTGTAGTTCAGTCGTCTCCATAGAGGTTCTTCCCACATGTCTGAGCTGTCATCTGCTCAGTGAAGGTTTGAAGCTGGTTATGATGAAGTGTCTGTGGAGAACAACGTGAAGCGTGGCACCGTTTCTGTGCCTGTGATGATAAATGCTGCTGCAGGTACAGTGTTTACATTGAAATCATGTCTTGATATTTTCTATTTGAGTGCAGTGACTATATATTATTTTTCGTTGTGTGATTGAACCCCTGCGCCGCAGCATTGTCCTGTAAAAGGTGTTTGAAATGTGTCAAAACGGCTTCATTTATCTCCTGAAGACATGAATTCTGACCCTTCATCAACCCTGTGTATTTGTACATCGTCCTCCTTCTTTTTAAATGTGTCTTTGCATGAAATGATGATGTTGCATGGAAGTTGATCCCACCTCCTGTGGCTCCTTTTTATCATTCCTGCATGTTTGTTTGTGGAAACTTAAGGATACGAGGTTTGTGTGACCTGAAAGTTCAGTTCTTGGAAACGAGGATGTGGGAACTCCACTAGTGGAATTCTGCCCTTCCAGCCTGCCTTGTATGTACATGCTGTGTTTTTATGGAGAACCTCCTATAAACGTACTGTATCAGTCTGGACTGAGTCGAGCAACTATTCACATTAAACCATCCCATTTGTCACCTGTTTTTTTGAATATTTTAATCCTCTGCTTTTGTGTTTTTTCAGAAGTTGCAGATGTAAATGAACATACGGGTCTTTGAATTTTGTCACTGATGTAAATGCATAACATTTCACTGTAATTACACTGATCACATGTGACAAATAAAGATCAATCCACGCTGCAGCCTGTCTTATCTGGGAAAATCCAGGGAAATACCCTGGTTGGAATGGAATTTCTACTCTGTCATATGATGTGCAGCTAGTGTTGTTAAACATAATTTTGTAATCCTTAACTGTTTTCCACATTTAATACGATGCACTACTGTAAACCTCATTGAGCCAAATCTATTCAAACTGGCCAGTAGCTACTTGTAAAACACATGTAGACTCAGGACATGTCATTCAGAACCTCACATTTTATTCCCAGGTCTTCTCCTCTAGTTTCAACTGATTCTACTGTACTTTCAGCAGCTTCTTGACTGTCTCCGTCCTGTTTTCTGTTCAAATCAAGGAGCTTTTATTTCCTCTCTGTTATCAAGACTCTTCGATCCCTCACTTTGCTGCAAACGCCTTTGCCTGTTAACTTATTAACCATTTTTATTACTACTACCTGTATATAGACATTTTAAGTATGTTGTGTCCAGGTGATTCTTTCTTCTTTCCTCACACGTTTCTATTTATTCTCAACACAGTATGACACTCCTAGCGCTGAACAGCAGCTCGGTGACAAACGGAGGCTGTGAGATGCACAAGGACAACAGCGTCTCCAGCCTCCTGAGAGATTAAAACCATCGTCCTGCCAGAGTTACGACATGAGACGCATCCTAAACATACTCCATACAACCTGGTTGCACAGCAGCCAGCCTGGTAGCAGTTTTTGACATTTCGCAGACCATTTTTTGGATTAATAATTTGCAGATTAATTTCTTGTTATGCCCAAAATGAAAAGGCTTTATGAGCTTGGACTTTTACACGTTTACAGCAACGTTGGGCTCTGCATCGCAATCTGTCAGTCGATATGTATTCTATGTGTTGATGCTGTGTGTTCAACAGGTGAGAGGGATTAAACCAGAGGAGTTAACGGTCCCAGGCCACATCAGTGTTCTGGTTTCACTCAAAGGACCAATTATAAAGATCGTATATATGTATCTATGTATAATTATTATATATGTTATATTAGATAATTACCTCTCCACTCATAATAGTGCTGGTGACAATTTAAGAATTTAAATATATATTCTGCTGCAGAAATAATGTTGTATTGTTAGTGTCTAATTATTAAACATTAAAATCATCACAGATATCTAGAGACTCATACCAGAATATGCTGATAACCACTATTAACTATTGATTTATTTCATGAATCTATGGTTTAGTGTTGCTCTGCTAAATATTAAAGAATAGAAAGTAGCAGAAAGTAATGACAGATGTACTTCAACAAAGGAAAAGAAGGAAAAAACAGAAACTTTCCTGTTTTTAAACAACCTTCGATTGAGAAAAAGATGTTGGAGTTAACAAAGTCGTACAAAGACAACGTGACCAGCGTTGTCTTTTCGTGACCAGCGAACATTTATTCACTTTCTCTCAATAAATCACACCAGTCTGGAGCCTGATTTAATGTAAATCCCTGGTACAACCACTGGAACATGAAACACTGTTCCTATCATGATAAACTAGAAGTACCAGTGTAATAATACAATCATTAATTATGAATATTCAATATGAATTCAACATCAACAGAACATAAATCACATCCACTACAACTAAATGACATTTAAATCTGAAGTATGAAACAGTGTGGGCCTTGTATGTGGGTTTCCTGTTCCACTGTCTTTAAAAAGGTATTTATAATAATTAATAATGTTGAATTTCCATTAGTGTTGTAGGAGTGATCTTTTTATTTTACAATTCATATAATGAATATATAAATGAGTATGTATAGAGGGTTTTCTTTCCTCTATTGTACCATTTGTATAATGTAAATGTGCATCAATGAACAGCTGATTTATTTGACAGTAGTTTAGTATCAGTGCAGATAGTTTTATTCATCCTTCTCTGCTTCATCATGAATGTCTTATTAGAACAGAACCGCCCTACACATGAGTTTCAAACAGCAGACAGTATAATATTAAAGGGATTAAAAAGGAGATTAAAATATAGAGACTCAAACACAAATGTTCCTTTTGCCCAAACACCAAAGTAGTAAAATCAGAAAAAACTGATCATTTAGCAGCAGCCTCTTATTTTCTCCACAGCTGATTAAAGTCCAGAAATCCATAAACTAACAAATGCATCATGTAGAACTAGGTGTCAAACTGTGCTGAGTATTTCAGCTGGATGCACCAGAACCTTCACACCAAACTACCACAACTTCACCAAACACATGGGAAAGTAACTGGATCCATCTGCCTGTTACTGTTAGATGAATTTAACATTGGTTGGTTTTTACAGTACATTTGAACAGCAGTCACTGGCTAAAATAGATATTCACTTTGTGCTTATTTAAGTTATTTGTTACCTTATTTATTGTGAATTCAGCCTAATTAATTTATAGAGTAATTATTGAATACTCATTATCAGAATACTCTGAATTTTTGCTTCATTAAATATTAAGTAAAATACATAAATACTGTTAAATAAAGGTTGTAAAACTAGTAAAATCAGTTTTAAAATACCTGAATTGATCGGAGTATAACAACGTGTTAGTTAATATCCAGGTGATATCTAAAGCTTGTTGGATGAAATGAATTCAATTTAGGTTCAAACATTCTCTTTAAATTCTCACTAACTTACCTGGATTCATTTAATGGAATAATATGTTTAACATATTATTACATTTTACCTGATTACATGCACTCACCTGAAAATGTCCTGTATGTACTCAACTATTATATTAAAATGATGAATTTTATTGACATTCATTTGATTCTTTTTGTGTTTAAAGGTTTTTCACCAGTTAAACCAGGAGAAGACAATCCTGTGTCTGAAATCCTTTTAGCTATAGCATTAAAATACACTGGTCAATATAGATCGACCGTTAGGCATGTGGATAATAAATGGTCAGGTGTGATTTAATGAAACGAGCGTTGACAAGAACAAAAGCATCTGATGAAATCAGTCCTTAAAAGTGTTAATGTACGTTTTTTAATAAAATGGAATATGCACCTTCTTATTTGCAGATGATCAGCCTTTCTAAATATTCTCTGATAGTCTATTCAGTCTAATAAATTAATTAAAATTCTACTTCCTATGGGGATGTTGCTGATATAATAACAATAAATGAGTCCAGAAATGATAACCAGCAAGAAAACAAGTGAGGAATAAACAGGTATAGAAACAGTGATGGTGTGTTTGTATTTAATATAAATATGTGACACTCAGGTTTATGAGACAGCAGACGATGAAGATGGTTGTAATGGAAACTGTGTCTTATACATCCATCACACACCCTGTTGACTGCTGCAGACACTAACTTGGTCAGGACGTCTCAGGTGTGAACAGCAGACAGGTGTCCTGCAGCAGACAGGGGGGGGTCAGGGGATCAATGACCTTTTATGTGACTTCTGGGAGGTCAGTCCTACTGTAGAAATGCTCAACTGACCATCTCTTCTATGTGTGACTGCACCAGGAAGCAGCCTGGCTGCAGCCTGACCTTTCTACTATAGAGGAAATAAACTGTCAGTCTCACCTAATTGAACCAAATGCATAAAATGAAAAGAAACATATTAGGGGGATAATAAATAAAATATATATTTATTGTAACTGATAATTCAACGTCTCTGTATTCCAACCATGAGATCCCACCTCCCACTTCCTCATCCCTGCAGGTATGAAACACACCTGGGGAGGTTGCTGCAGACGACTTCACAGACCTTGACCTTTTCTTTGTCGGCCAGCAGACGTGTAGATTTCACTCTTCACCAGCAGCAGAGGATTTCCACAACATTATACAGTGTAAAGATCATTTATTTTCCATCAATATAGAAAGAACTGTGTCCCAGACACATGGAGAACTGTGTATTACATTAATACACAGTGTTTAAATGTAGGGAGTCAAACTGAATTGCACACTTGCCTGCTAAATGTTTAAGTTAATGTGCAGCTACAGTAGTGTTCAACA